>LDKF01003074.1:14994-29509 GCA_001026735.1 Rotylenchulus reniformis | reverse complement strand
GCGGAAAGTTGAATTCTGATTTAGGATATGGACGGTTTAGTTATTCTGCTTATTGATCCGGAAAGTTGAATTCTGATTTAGGATATATTTGGTTTAAAATTCTGGTATTGATGTTGAAAGTTGAATTCTGATTTTATAGGGTTATAAATTTTATGTAAAAAGGTTTATTTTTTTCGTCAAGTTTATTTTTCCAACTTGGGTTGTAGAATTCGAATTTGCATGAAATTTGGCACAAAAATATTACGCGATAGAATCTAGCTGCATGCCAATTTTCAGAATTTTTGGATCGTCCTGGAATTTTTTACAAAAATCCGCCTGACCAACTTGGGCAATTTGGAAAATCAAGTTTTCATAGTCCAGGCGGATTTTTTTATAAAATTTTTGACTAGTTAAAAAATTCTAAAAATTGGCATGCAGCTAGATTCTATCGCATAGTATTTTGTGCCAAATTTCATGCAAATCCGAATTCTACAACCCAAGTTGGAAAAATAGGAAAAATAAACTTGACGAAAAAAATAAATTTTTTTACATAAAATTTGTTACCCTAATGATAATGAGTAAGGTTTAAAAATTCCGATAATTGCTCAGAAATTTATAATTCTGGAAATGGATCCGAAAAGTTTGCATTCTGATTTTTGGATGCATGAGGTTTAAAAATTCTGATAATTGATCTGGAAATTTTAATTCTGAATTTTGGATGAGTGAGATTTAAAAATTCTGATAATTGATCTGGAAATTTTAATTCTGAATATTGCATAAGTAAGGTTTAAAAATTCCGATAATTGATCTGCAAATTTTTAAACCTGAAAATGGATCCGGAAAGTTTACTTCTGATTTTGGAGGTGTAATTTTTAAAAATTCTGATAATGCTCAGGAAAGTTTGAATTCTGAAAATGGATCCGTAAACTTTGTGTTTCAAAAATTCTGAAAATGGATCCGGAAAGTTTAATTCTGGGATGAGTAAGGTTTAAAAATTCCGATAATTGTTCAGAAAGTTATAATTCTGGAAATGGATCCGGAAAGTTTGCATTCTGATTTTTGGATGCGTGAGGTTTAAAAATTCTGATAATTGCTCTGCCAATTTTTTTTCTCGGTTTAAAAATTCTGATAATTGCTCTGCAAATTTTTAAACCTGAAAATGGATCCGGAAAGTTTACTTCTGATTTTTTTAATTGTGCATTTTGATTGCGGAATGTTTAAAAATCTGATATTATTCTCCCATTTTATTTTAAATAAAATTTATTCCAAATTGAAAATTAAACTATCTATTGATAGATTGATCGATCGGATTGCGCACACGAAGAATGAATTTTTTCTAATTTTTCCTAATTTTTTTTCTAATTTCAATTTCTAATTCCACATTTAAGTCCAAATAATCAATTTCTTGCCACATTTTGCTTTATTCAATATCGATAAATAGGACAGCCATTTTCTCATCTATTGAAGGTGATCAAAGCTACAAAGTGATCGGAAATGCGAAAATTCTGTCTGATTGAATTCTTTCCCGAGAGTTGCGCACTATTCAGTCGCTCAGCAATTGCAGCGGCACCCGACCTTGTTGCCCTTGCGGTCGTAGCACGCACAATCCTCGGAGCAGCGCAGTGCGCCTTCCTTCTCGCCGCATTTGCAGTCCTCGCACTTGCAACCGGCTGCTGGCGCGGAGGGCTCGCCAACTATTATTAGATAGATTTTTCATCAGGCGCTAAGACTTGAGCAAATTTATTGGGTTAATATTTTTATGAAATTTGGCATAAAATACGCCCAAAAAGAATCTATCAGTCTGCGAATTTTCAGAATTTCAAAATATCTAAAATTTTCAATTTTTACAAGCTAGCCCAACAACCAATTTGTCTTATTAATTCTAAAATTAAATAAAGTTCAATGACTTTTTGGAATTTATTGTTAAATTTTCAAAAATATATATTATTTATGTAATAATAATTTCGTTTATATAGCCAAAATGTACCAAAATGAAATTGAAAATGCCCGTATTTAGCACCTAAAAATCCCAACCATAATCCTTAGACTCTCCTCTAGTAAGAACTAAGAACTCGCCTAACGACTTACCCTCTTGCTTGGTCTCCTTGTCCTTGGTGGCCTCCGAAGCAATGGTCAGAGCCAAGACGACGAGCACAACGATGGTGAAGGATTGCATTTTTATGAAAGTTTGATTTTTTATGGGTTGGAGAATGGAATGAAGTGTAGTGGTGTGAATTCTGGCCCATCAAGTGCCATTTATAAATACAAAAATTCCACGTTTGGGGGCGGAAATCAATTGATTTTCCTAGTGTATTTACAAGATAAATAATATTTTTCTACCCCCTTGGACATTAGACTCCCCATGAGTGCCATCCAACAAGACCATTAACATATTCTAGTGGATTTTGGCTTCTTGATATGTACATATATAATACATGAAAAGGCTAAAAGTGCCATTCACGTGAAATTTTTCATCATGTGATGAAATATCGCGCAAGAATTGGTCAGAACAAAAACCAGCTGATGATTTGTGTGTGCACACATCGAAAACATTCCCGTCCATATTCGATTATTGACAAATACATGTTGAATAAATATTCAAATGCAAAAAATCAAATTCAATAATTTTAAATCTTTCTTATCTATTGAAGATTCAAAACCTTTTTTAATGCAGAGTTCTATATGCTCAAGATGGATGGGATCAAAATTTATTTGTGTGAAGTTGAATGGACGAATTCTTCGAAAGATGAAAGTTGCAAATAAATCTCGTAACCTCCACAATAACAGAAAAGCATACTTTCGGTTTCCCTAATTAAGCCTCCAATTTTGATTTTAGCTCCTCGATTTTATGACGCGAAGGCATGATTTCTTTTTCTCTGTTCATTTTACTTTTCCTATAGCAGTTTATAATAAGGAATTCGCTTCATAAAATCGAGGTTTCAAAGCAATTCAATCGGAGCCCAATTTTCATTTTAATGAATTCAAGAAGATTGGTAAATATTTGACTTTGTAGATTTATACATTTTGGCAGAAAATGTCAGTTAATGGATTTTAAGAACCTTCTAGAATTAATAAGCTGCGCAAGATGGGTAAAAGATTTTTTTTAAATTGTTGATTGGGTCAAATTATTATGAAAATTGGCAGGCTGATAAAATCTTTTTTGGAGATTTTTATGCAAAATTTCATAAAAAAAAACGAACCCAAATACAACTTTTAGCATCTAACTTGTAAGTTTAAGTTTTAGGCCAATCCAATCCCTAGCTCAAAAATGAAATATTTCCCCGGATTTTTTTTTGCATTCAAAGTTGCCGAGCCCCCCGCGCCAGCTGGCTGTTGCAGGTGCGAGCACTGCAAGTGCGGCGATAAGGAGTGCGCGTGCCTACGAACGCAAGGCTGACAAGGTCGGGTGCGGCTGCAGTTGCTGAGCGACTGATTGAGTTCCGGCACACAACAGGAAGGATGAATTCGATCCGATCAGATTTTTGAGTTTTCGGTCATTTTGCTTTTTTAACTTTGATCATCATCTAATAGATGAGAATTTGCTGTCCTTTTTAGAATATCAATTTTAAAATAAAGGAAAAAGTGGCGAAAATTAATTATTTACCGTTGATGAATTGTGGAAATGGAATACCTATAAAGAATAAAAAAATAATAATAAATTGTTAAAATAAAAAAATAATAAATTGTATAAATATCAATTTTTAGATATGTTCCATTCGAAGTCAGAATTTCATTTTTCGAATTGAAAATTGAACAGCAGAATTTTTAAGGCTTTCACGTCCAAAAATCAGAATATGGGTATTTCACGGATCAAAATCAAATGCATATTAGAATTTGTAAATCCTATGCATCCAAAATCAGAATGAAACTTTACGAATATCAAAAATTTTAAACCCTACGCACTACAGAACGTCGAACTTAAATTTTTTTTTGGATATATTAGCGAATTTTTAAAACGCAACCTTCAAAATGCGAAATCTGAATTTCAAAAACAAAAAAAAAATAATCAAAACAGAGAATTCAAGCATTCTTGGATGCGCAATCAGAATTTCTACCTTCTTAATTCAAAATCAGAGTCTCAAAAAATTTCAATCAAAAATCAGAATTCATCTAATCTGGCCTTCAAAATAATAGTTTCAAACTTTCCCGGTGCAAAAATGGAATTTTAAACTTTTTATACTCATATTAAAAATATAAAATTTTATTTTTTTTAATAATTAAAATTTTTTAGGAGTCCCAGCAATAAAAAATTCCACCAATTCTCTAAAAAATTATTTTATCCAAGAGTCGATAGACAAATTTGGAAAAATCAATTAAACAAATATATTTTTTTAAATATCAAATACAAATAATGTCTATGATCACCAATTATTCCCCATCTATGTGGTATTTGCCAAAAAAAAATTTCCGCATTTTTGATCAAAATTATTATAATTTGGCCAAATTTGGCCAAAAAATCACATAGCACATTTTGATATTGGGGTTGGAATGACGATGATCCCTTTCTTATTACACCAATTTTTAATTGCTTTTTTTGCAAATTGTTTCCAAATTAAGATCATTTACAAGTTTATGCTTTTTCGTCATAAAAATTTAATATGGTTTAATATATGTAAGTCTCTCCCATCCTTCCAATGATATCGTAAAAATATTTATATAAAAAATAAAATAAAAATTCCAATCCAAATCTTGATGTATATCCACTTCATTATCGATGATATATTAACCACTTTTTGGCAGAAAAATAAGAGCCAAGAAAGAACCAAATTGCAAACTGAAGGACTACTAATAAGACATTTGGGGGGTTTTTGTTATAAATCAGTTCAAACTCAATTCAGAGAAAACCATTTTTATTCCCAAAAAATTGGCTGAAAATGAGTCTAAAAGCACGATCGAATTGGCCCACTATAAAAAAAGAGCTATGGCATGAATAATCTTTATGGCCAAATTCACAATGTTTTGGCCATAACTTTTTCCAAAAAGGGACAATGAGAATGTGCTTACCTATTAGGTATTTTGGAGCTTTAGCTCTATTTTCTGACAACAATGTGCGTTTTCTATGTTGAATTTGGGCCAAGCTACCATAATAATTGGTCCCCAAATTGATCATTAGTCCCCTAATAATTGGTTACCAACTGAACACTTTTTTGACACATGGTTTAATTGGGCCTTTTCTCCCCGATAAAAATGGCTACAGAACCCAAATTAAAAAAAATCTAAAGGGCACCACATTGTTCAACCGTGTCACAATTTTGCAGACCATGGCAACCTACATAAAATCAATGGGATTTGATTGTCAATAGATAGAGCAAAAAATTGGCTACAAAATGAGCCTAACCACATTCGAATTGGTCTATTATGGAAAAGGTATGACCATAATACATACAGCGAATTTGGCCAAATATTCTTTCTTTCTTTTTTTGAAAATAGGCCTAGGCTCATTTTCTACATCGACATCCTTTCTTTGGTTATGTTTGTAACGATAAATGTCGCCTTATTCAACAGATATTCCAACTTTTTGATCATTTTTAGAAGTTTCGCAGCAATAAAATGAATTTGTTGCACATTATTTTCCATCTGGTGGTGGTGCCAATTTTTTATTCCAAATGCAACGATGTGCCGAGCGCCAAAGTAAAAATTCAAAATATTATTTAATTCCGCCTGTTCACTAAAATTCAAGGAGCTTAATAAGGATTGTCATATTTTTTAACCACAAATTCCTATGAAAACAATTTTTAAAGAATTACACAGAAAATTTGAGGATAGCACATTTTTGGATGATTTTTCGCGCTTGAATTCGATCGAGTAATAAAAATTATTCTATAAATTTAAATTCTGATTATATACGTCGATTTGCAGATTTGCATTCGCTCCAAGGAGTACATGAATGCTGATGGCAAATGGAAGACCCTTCTTGAGGATGAATGGAAATTTTGCGAATGGTTGGCGGCCTACAGACTGCACTGTTACGCCCTCAAGGAAATGGCGCAGGCCCTCGAAAGTTTCATGGTTTATGAGCAGAGCGGGGCCCATGGTCGGCCGGGTTGGTTTTTTTGAAAATTTTCATAATCATCTAATCCATATACCGTGCTGCCCTAGTAAGTCCATCCCCCTCCCATTTAGAGCCCCCTCCAAAAGACCCCCTCTGCAGAGGGGTTGAAAAATAAAATCCCCAAGGGTCATCAAACCGGTACCAAAGTTCTGGTTCTGGTTTGGCACAACCAATCACCCAGAAAGGTTCTGATGTTTCAACCCGGCCCGATCCGAACCCAACCGGAGCCATATCTAAAGTGGAATTATGCTAAAATACCCTGAAGAATGGGTTTTCCTTAAGAAATTTAAAAGTACAATAAATGTAGGGTTATTAATGAAAAATAATAGTTCTATCAACGCGGGAATTTCTGCTCTAGCCCTTTCCTAATTTCTGAGATTGTTTTTAGTGAATTTCGAGAAAAAAAATTGCATGAGATTCTAATAAAGAAATTTTTCAGACGAAGTTCGGCTCAAATTACTGGCGGCACAGCCAATTTTCGTGTCGAATGACAAAAAACATCCAGGGATGCTGGATCAGGATGAAGTGATCGGACAGCTGAACGAGCTGTACACCAAATTGGTGCGCAAATACGGCAGCGACGGGCTGATCAGAGGAAACTTGAGGGCCGAGGGCCAACTCTGGGCCAGCCCCTTCTACGCATTCTTCGGCAACGAAATCAGCAACAAAGCGCCAATTTGGAAGAACCAAAAGGAGTGCGAGAGGGTCAATGATGTGGTGTACAAGTTGGACATGGCGGAAGGGAAAGTGAAACGGCAGAAACAGGTAGGAGAAGTAGGGNTGATCGATCTGTACACCAAATTGGTGCGCAAATACGGCAGCGACGGGCTGATCAGAGGAACCTTGAGGGCCGAGGGCCAACTCTGGGCCAGCCCCTTCTACGCATTCTTCGGCAACGAGATCAGCAACAAAGCGCCAATTTGGAAGAACCAAAAGGAGTGCGAGAGGGTCAATGATGTGGTGGACAAGTTGGGCAAAGCGGAAGGCAAAGTGAAACGCCAGAAACAGGTACATACGAGAAGCAGGGTTGGGAATAGCGTTGACTACGTCGCCGGATTCGGAGCTGAATTAATTTACAAAAAAAAAGATCATTCAGATTGGCCAAGTGTAGAAAAAGTTATGGTCAAATCTTTGACCCAAACCACGCTTTTATGGTTTAATTTGGCCATAACTTTTTGCTCACTTGGCCATTCGGTTGGTCTCTTGTTCATTTTTATAGCACACATTCAACCCTATTTTTCGACGCCATACTCGTTTTTCTAATTTGTGTTTAAGCTGATGAGTTGTAAGCAATTTTCTAGTCTCTACACTGAAACGTCCCTATTTCGTCGGAGCCGGTTATCGGCTATAGCCTTTTCTGTCCGCCCCCCATGGCTTCACCCCTACCCCAATATATTTTTTTAATTTTTCCACAAAGAGCAAAAAACCAGCCCTGGGCACCCCGTATGAGCCCCTGTTGGCCGTCCCCTCCAAAGACACCGATGCGCTGGAGGAAGCGCTTGCGGAGCTGCGTGATCTGAAGAGGGAGTTGGACCGGAATCCAAGTCTGCTGACCCAAAACCCAAAGTCCGCCAAAGGGTCAAAGGCGTGGAAGTTGGCCAACGCACTCAGTCTGGGCCACCTGGATTCTCAATACCAGGCCAATATGCCCCGCTTCACTTTCTACCAACACACGTTCGAGGCCAACGAAGGTATTAATTAGAGTTGTTGACGACCGGTTTAAAACCAGTACCCCCGCGGATTTCGATTTTAGCCGGTTTTGGACCCCCGGTTTTTGGTTTGTCGATTTTGGACCCTCGGTTTACGGTTTCGGTTTTAGGGGGCCAAACAAACCGGTTTCGGCGCCAACAACCCTAGCCACTAACCATTTAAACGATGAGTCAGGGATGGAGTGGATTGTTGGCGGAAAAAAATAATCGAACTCGACAGCCTTTGAGGTCCGAAAAGTTCGAAAAATACGGCCGAAATTCCAATCCTGATAAATAAAATAAAAAAGTTACTGATAAAAAAGTTACGAACAATTCATAAAAATATCACAAAACGTTCCCCAATGTCCAGTGACTATTAGAGTAAAAATTAGCCACAAAATAAGCCTAAACTCATTTAAATTGGTTCACTATAAAAAAGGTTGTGGCCAAATAAATTTTATGGCCAAATGCAGAATCATTTAGCCATTACTTTTTCTTCACATACGTCTAATTTTAGCCGGCTTGGATTTATGTTGTAACTAATTTTTTACTCCAGTTTTGACATCAAATACATTTTATTTAGTTTGCTTTGAATCGATTTAAAGCAAAGTTTTTACGAATTGTCCACAAACTTCGGGTCCGCAAAAGTCGGGTAGCCGTTTGTACTACTCTTATGTAACAACTGCCCATATTTGAATAAAATATAAAAATGGAATTTTATTTAAACATTTCTTTAATAAAAAATTTCCATTTGCTTTTTCAGTCGTAAGTGCTGGAACTTCTGTCCCGCCAGCCCATAAGCAGAGCGAAAAAGAAATGGATGTTTTGGCTTGATGGCAATGCTTTCGAGAATCGAAACACATTTAGATAAAAAAAAATCAGCGCTTTTTTAATATATTTTCGGTAAATACATATGTATGAACAGAATTATTTATTTATTTATTTATTTAATTATTTAATTTATTTATTTATCGGAGAGCAGTGAATATGACTTATACTACTGGGGTCATTAAACGACCCAATAGTCATTTGAAAAAATTCAAGGTGAAAATTAGTGAAACGAAATTTTGATTTTCAAAATTACAAAACACCAACAGCGAAACACCGTAAAGTGAGGAATTAGGTCTTTCGTGAGCCCGCTGCTCTATAATAACGCGTCAGAGACGCATAATAATCGTTTTCTCTGCACTTTTTTTGCACTGACTTATTAGAACTTTGGATTTTCGATCGGTCACCATAGTAGTAGTTTAAAAAAATGAATGGGAATTTAAAAATAGAAAGAAAAAAAGGTTTCCAATTCGGAATAGTTGATAGTTCTGCTGATTTGGGGCAGAAATGTTTAAAATGCTCTTTTTTGCTCGGCATATAAAGTTTGATTTAAATTCAGAATATTTAACGTTTTGTTTGATTCCGAAATGTTTAACCTCGGGCTTTTAATAATGCTGATTATGGATCCGGAACATGTTAATTAGGTTTCTGAATTTGGATCCAAAAATTTTTAGAGAAGCAAAATGATGTTGCTAGATCGTTTAAAAAAGTGCCAAAACCTAAAAAGTTCTCCAAACACTTTTCCAAAACTTCCAGCGATAAAGATGTGCTTTATGCTCAATCTTCTGGTATTTTTAATATTTTGAAATTCGAACAAAAGGTTCGGAATTTTCGTGAAATACCATATTTTATTCGCTTTCTGAACGAATTTCGAAAAAATAAAAATATCAGAAGATAGAGCATAAAATTCTGCACAAAATTTATCGCTGGAAGCTTTGGCTTTACAAAAAAAAGTTTTTGGAGAATACCTATTTTGGGTTTTGGAACTTTTTTTAAACTCCATAGCACCAAGGTGATCATTGATCATGAAACTAGTCGGACCAATCCAATTCATCATCATTCAGTCGCAACGAAACGGTGCTGAGTCGTTTTGCAAAAAATGTCATAATGGGCGTTTTGCAAAAAAATGTCAAAATTCAAAATGTCAGTCCTTTTACGAAGAATAAGCCAAAAAATTTAAATAATTTATAAAATTATTAAAAATATCAAAACAAATAAATAAAAAGAATCTATAAAAAAAGACGAAAATTAGGAAATCCATTAAAATAACGAAAATAATTACGTGGATAAGCTGATCAATACAGAAAAGAAAATATTATAAAATTACAACAAAAATTATAAACAATAATAATCCTAGTTTTCCTTATTTAATTTCTATATGATGAATAATAACATAATAATATTATTTATTTTATTGGCTATAATTGTCATTTATAAAAAATACGACAATGATGTTTCTGGAGGAGTACTTATTTTTAAAAATTCAGTTGGAAATTTCATTTTTATTAATTTTATAAGTTATTTAAATTTTTTGGCTTATTCTTCGTAAAAGGACTGACATTTTGAGTTTTGACATTTTTTTGCAAAACGCCCATTATGACATTTTTTTGCAAAACCTTTATTTTTGAATTTTGACATTTTTTTGCAAAACGACTCAGCACCAACGAAACTATTGGCGCCATTTGAAATGGCGTTTATTTTTTGGACTCAAATAGCCTTTGGGACTCAAATATTCTTGAGTACCAGAACTTTAAAAAAAATGGTTGTTAAAAATTCCCTTTTCAGTTCCTTTATAAGCAATGATGATAATGAAATTGATGACATAATCAAAACATACATGGATATATAAAAAAGATGGTCAGGTTATATGGAAATATATGGATATTATTGGGAAAATATACGAATATAAAGAATAATTTATGGGTTTATACGTTAAAAATGCTCTGTCGTCAATTCCCACATCAACTTCTGTTCTACAACTTCTCGGCCAGCACAACAAGTGGCTCTTCTGGGCGTAGAACAAATTGACCCCTCAAATTCATCTTAGAAGTCAATTTGAGAGGCAAGTTCTAGAATGAGTGTGATTAGTAATAATAATGGTAATCATGGTATTTTTCTTAATAATACAGAATGGAACAAGTTACCCAAGAAAGTAATTGAACAGCAAAGGTAGGAAAGTACTTAATTGAAGAAGAGTTGGATTTAAACGGGTCGGATTCTTGCTTCACCTTGCATACACTTTATCCGTGATTTCACTCATTTTTTCACAATTGCTCACCATTTATTGGTCTTTAACTTATTTAAATCTATTTTGTTGATCATTTTGTGATCATTATCAGCGCTCCTATCGCGNTAATCATGGTATTTTTCTTAATAATACAGAATGGAACAAGTTACCCAAGAAAGTAATTGAACAGCAAAGGTAGGAAAGTACTTAATTGAAGAAGAGTTGGATTTAAACGGGTCGGATTCTTGCTTCACCTTGCATACACTTTATCCGTGATTTCACTCATTTTTTCACAATTGCTCACCATTTATTGGTCTTTAACTTATTTAAATCTATTTTGTTGATCATTTTGTGATCATTATCAGCGCTCCTATCGCGCGGTAGTAAAGAAGGGTACACATCATTTCCCCGCCGGTCTTTTCACCGCCGCAGGTTAAAAATGGTTATAATTTTTAAAAATCCTAAATCTTTGGCCAAAACCACAATTTTATAGCTTATCTTGGCCATAGCTATTTTTCAGCTTGGCCAAACCGGATGTTTCTTTCTCCAAGTTTGCAGAAACATTTAGACCTACATTTTGATACAATATTCTTTTCTCTAGGTTATACCTGGAAAAAGTTATCTCCTTCTTTGAACTGCGGCGGGGAAACGACCGGCGGGGAAATGATCTGTCTCGTTAAAGGACGTCCTCCGGCGGGGGATTTGCCACCGAACCAGTGGTAAACTCCCTGCTCCTTAGCAGGGCGACAAAAACCTCATCGAAGAAAACAAGGGGAGATACCATCGGCGGAATTAAAATCGGTGGTAGATTTCCCAATTTCTAACAATAAGGGGGCTTTCTCCTCTAAATTGGCGCGGTACATCCCACCGGTGGTAAATACCCGCCGGAGTATTTCCCCCCAGTTTCGTTTACTACGGCCTTGGGAGACGACAAATAGGGCCGACCGGGGGCCCTCTTTCCCAATTTTTTGCCTCCTCAAAAGTTTCTCGATCAAGTCCTTATCAATTATCAGTGCTTGTCCCCTGCCCAACCTGAGTTGTAGTAGAGCGAAAGGGGTGTGAATGACATTTCCCATGCCCCTGAGCCGTTCACTGAGTGCTGTATAGTGTGCTGCATTCCATGGCACCACAGCATTCCCCGCTCAGTGGATGAAGATATGGACCCACATGAGGACTCGGGTTAAATGTGCACTCGTAGCTCAGTTGGAAGAGCATCCCACGGTATGGGTAAGGGCGTGGGTTCGAGTCCCACCGGGTGCCTACATTTTTCCTGCCTATGGCTTAAAGAGTCCTCGTTGTACTTTGTAACGTTTCCTTCCCCACCCCTCTGCCGACTTTCGCCAAGATACCCCACCAATCTTTGTCTTGTCCATCAGTCCAATGATCTCCCCCTCCAATATTTTCTCGGTTCTTGCCCAACCGATCATTTGGCGCTGTCCAACTGGCCCATTGCTTATAAATCGGTTCAACCGAAATCCAGAGAAACAAGTTCAGTGTCAAAGATAGAGCATTAAATTAGCTATAAAATGAGTCTAGGCTCATTTAAAATTGTTCATTACAAGAATTCATTTTGGCCAAAATACCCAAATTTCCAGAAATTGGCCGATACGAGCGATTATTCTGGTCATAACTTTTTTACATTATGCCAATTCGGATGGGGTTAGGCTAATTTTATAGCTAGCTAATTTAATGCTCTATCTTTTGACACAAAATTCGTTTCTCTAGGTTTGATTTTGAACCAAGTTACAAGCCTTTATGCTGATTCGAATGGTATTTTTAATTTTTTGAAATTCGGCCAAAAAGTTCGAAATATCCCCTTAATTTTCGGTATTTCGGGAAAATTTCGAACTTTTTAGCCGAATTTCTTTATGGACAAGTATTCTAGCCGAAACGCCCATTACTTTTAGCCGAAATGACCTAGCATCGTCCTCCTCCGTCTACATTCGGATCAAAACTCCATTTGACACATCCCCTTCCCCATCGGATGTTACCCCTATGGTATGTCATTTGGCCAAAATGTGCAAAAATGAAAAATTAGTCCATAATTTTTTGTAAACAAAAAAATCTATTTAGGGGACAAATAAAGAGACAAAATTGTGAAGCATTTTATCCTCTATCTAAAAAGTTCAAAATTTACATAACCTACCATTTTTCAACAATTCCGATAAATTTCAAACTGCTATCGGAAGTTAAAAAATTCAAAACTTCAGAATCAGCATAAACTTTTCACAACTGCTTTCTAATTAGTTCTGAAAAGGTCTTAAATAGTTTCAAAAGTTACTGGTTTTTTATTTGCACTTTTTGCCCAAACCACTCATAAGCAGCAAGGTAGCATACATATGAATATTTGATAATGAACCATCCCAAATATTTGGTAGTTAGTTTTTAACGATAATATCTCAAAAGGAGAAAGCACTTGAATGAGAAAAAAAGATGGAATATTTGCAAAAAAAATATATATTTTTAGCTTTTCTATGACTCACAGGTGTGTTCGGGCCTGGGATCAGGCGAAAACGGTGAATGATCAGTGCAATGGCAATGTGCATTTGGAACTCCGCAAAACGCATCCCAATGCAATTTCGAGGACCCAGACCGAAGGCAAGAAAGGTGGGCGGATTACGCGGTGCACGTGGATCGGGCAAAAAACTGAAAAATAAGTGAAAAGATGTTGTTGTAGTCTGGTGGATTAATGTTGGGATTTTTGAGGATTTTTCTTCTTAAACAAAAGATGCATTTGTGCGGTATCAACCAAGCCAACTCATCATTAGGGTTCGAACTTTTAGGGAAAATGCTTAAGCTAAAATAGGGACCTATTAGGGAGCAAAAAAAGGCCAAAATAGGGAGAAAAGTAGCGAAATAGGCAAAAATAGGCAAAAAAATTTCAAAAATGACCTAAAAATTCTAAAATTTCATCTAAAAGGGCATATTAAACCTTTTTAAAATCAATTTAACCATATCTTGAGAAGTTTTCAATATAAAAATTGAAATAAAATTTGAAAAAAAATATTAAAAGTTTTTTCGAAAGTTTTCCAAAAAAATTGCGAAAAAAATTGAAAATTTTTTAGAAAAAAAACTAAAAATTTTCCTAAAATTTTTCGGGGAAAAAACTAAAAATTTTCCTAAAATTTTTCGGGGAAAAAACTAAAAAATTTTCTAAAAATCTGAAATTTTTGGTTTTTATTGCATTTTTGGGAACAATTTCTTAAAAAATGGCCAAAATAGAGAGAAAATAGGGAAAAATCCAGCCGGGCTTAAGAAATAGGGAAAATAGGGGGAAAAACTTCCTCAAAATACGTTTAAATATGCCTAAAAACGTGTTTTTGAGCGTTTTCCTACGTTTCCATGTCTTTAAAAAAATAGGGAATTCCCTAAAAGTTCGAACCCTACTCATCATCATCCACCACCAATTACCTAATCACCTTCTAAATTTTTAGAACCAACCAGGACCGTTGGATCAAATGAGCAATACCAAAGGGGCATTATTTACGTTTTTGTGAAATTGGCCAAGCGGCTAGAAAGTTATGGCTAAAAACTTGCGAAAAAGGGCCAAAAATCAACTAAATTGGCACAATTGCGGAACCCGACTTTTAGTTGCTCAACTTTTGTGACGCAAGCGGATCCGACATTTGCGAACCCGACTGTGCGGATCTTATATTGGCAGACCAAAAAATGATGATCTTCAGCGCAAAATATTAGGTTTTACCGGCGCCGAAGTGTGTGGCACCGGCTGTCGACCGACTT
>LDKF01003070.1:0-18462 GCA_001026735.1 Rotylenchulus reniformis | reverse complement strand
GCAGTTCTTCCTGTAAAAAATGGAATTTTATTAATTTTAAATGAAATAATAATGAAGATTTTTATCTTTATTTTTTATCTGTTGTGCGAACGGATTTCCTGGCAATCCAGGAGTTTGGGTCACAGAAAATTTTCATAAAAGCCGATTCCAAAATAATTATAGATAGGGATTTTCGGGCTCATTGATCACGAATCTGAGTTTTTTTTCGATATTATCCATATCCATGACTCGAAGATCTCAATCTACTCTATTTCTCCTCTCTCACTTCTTTCTAATTGTCAATCTCTCTTTTTTTCCACAAATTTTCTCTTTACCAAAAAATTTAGGAAAGTCTTATATTTATGAGGTCTAGATCTAGATCTTAAAAGGCAAATTCATAATTAGCACCCAAAAAATCCATCCTCTAATTTATAAATTCAAAGAACCCGAAAAAAGCCCTATGCATTTTTCTCTCAAAAAATTTGGGTGATCCAAACTCCGGGATTTCCGATTTTTTGTAAAATTTCAACCAAATTTTCTATATAAACTTGTCCTTGAAAATATAACTTTGAATTAATTTTATAGAGATCAAAAAAAATATTCGGGGAAAATTCTCCTTTTGTATTACTTTTTGTGACATTATAAGGACGCTTTTTTCCATTCAAAGATGTGCAGAAAATTCCATACCCGCTATTGGTACAAAATATCGCAAATTTTTCGAATTTTTAATAATATTTTTACCCACTTCCACCACCATATCGTCCACCATATCGTCCACCATATCTTCCACCATATTGTCCACCAACTCTGCGTCTTGACCAAAATAGTGATTGGACCCCCCGATGGTGTTGTTGTCGTGATTCATCTCCTTCGTCCTCCCCCTCATATTCGGCATTTTCGGCACTCCAAACAATGGTCCACAACAGCAAAAATGCCATTAACAAATAAATGAATTTTAAGCTTGCCATTATTTTGCTTTAAAATCTGGATACGTAAAAGGTCCTGTATGACTCGAGGTCATCTATTTGTGAGGGGGCTCCTAATGCAGGTGGCTCTATTCCCCCATTTCTGGGGTTGCCAGTCGGGCCGGGCTAACAACCAAGGTTGTTGAACGTCCTTGAAGGTGGTGATGGTCGAGAATTAGTCCGATTTTTCACCATTTGCTTCGCATCACAGCTAGGCTAATGGCTACATGAAGGGATGTGCTCCCCACGGGCTTGAGTATATGTCTGACACGGCGGTAGGATTCGAACCCACGTCCCGGGATTTAGTGGTCCCGTGTGATAGACCACTACACCACGCCGCCGACTTTTTACGGTATATAAAGCTTTGTTCGATGTTAAAGATTAATTTGGGCAAAAAAAGTTTGCCAGGGATTGCCTCAATTGGATCTTTTTAAAGGAATACCGTAATTGTTAATTTTTTTTTGTTTTTTCTTTTTTCAATTAGAAAAAAATTAAATTATAAATTATTTTTAGATAAAATTAAATCTATTTTTAGATTTATCATATGCTTTAATCAAATATATGATTTGTTTTTGAAAAAAATATCTATCCATAATAATGGAAGTACAACGACCTTGAAAGCTTTAAAAATATGATTTTAAAAATAAAATCATAGATTTGATAAAATCACGCGATAAATCTAAAATAGACTCGAATTTAACGTATCTATAAACCGACGAGATCATTACTAACTTATAAAATATAGTATTTTCCAGCGGGATGGAACTTAATAAATTTCAGGAATAATATAACTGGATGGTATCGCAATTTAAATAGGCTGTGTCGATGGGAGGGAATAAGACATAAATCCCCCATAAATTTTAGAAATTCGTCTAGCTATTATAATTTATTCATTTCTCTTTTATTATTATCAGATATATTTTAGGCAGAAACCATTTAAAAATTTATGATCAAAATAGTCTGGTTTTCGCGCATAAATTAATACGGTCGGGGTCAATTGGGCCCGGCTCAACTGGGCCCCGGAATTTATAACTCTCTTGAAACAAAACCGAATATTTATCTTCGTTCATGAACATCTTTAAACAAATGAGAATATTAAAAAACTTTTTGAGATTGAATGTGGACAAAATTAAATGATTAGAATATGAAGAGAGGGAAAAAGAAAATGTCAAAAAATGAGTGAAAAAGTAGAATTAAATGATAGAATTTTGGAGAAAATAGAGCAGAGCATTGGTTCCGGATCCAGTTTAACCCCCCATATCTTAGCTCAAGCCCATGCCATGGCATGTCCGACATCGAGCATCCGTTGAAAGATTCATTGCATTGCTTCTTGCGGATCTGCTCTCATTCCTCGGCCAAGACGGATTATTGGGCAATTCAGTATCGGCTAATGAGAGGTTGAGAATTGAGAGGCCAAAATTCTTGTACGGGTCCAACAACTGGCCAGGATAGTACACCAAGATACTAAAAACTGCTAATAAACAAAAACTATAAAACTTACATAAAATATTCAATGGTGTAAAACTACCAGATAGAATGTCGGGCAGCCTACTGTTTCTTCTTGGTATCCGACACTTCCAGCTTTTACTCATAGGTACTGTTGTCATACAATACAGGCTCATTATGCGGAACATATATTTCTTTTTCCCCTAAATTATTTTGGTTTTCATTTTTAAAATAGTATTTTAGATATAGCTTACTTAGTATCATTAGAAAATTAGTTCCGACAGTTAGTTCTTTTATCTTTAAAAGCAATTCTTTAAAAAATGTAAAAAGAACAATCTTATAATGTTTCTTAATTTATACTTTTTCCTTCTGCTATTAAACATTATTTTTAGGATTTTCGCTGAGAATCCAGACCATTTAATCATGGGTTTAACTGATTAAACACTTTTAAATATCTTTACCTTGACATCCCCTCACTGATAATATCAACGAAGCCCCTTCCCGTAATTTGATTCCAAGAAAAACTAAAAATTCCGAGCAAAAATTTCGTTTTTCTCTGAAAAATTACTTAGAACCAAAGGAAGTTTCCATCTTCAGTTCCTCTCCTTGGAAATTGATCAGCAGCCCATTATGGGGACCATCGGTCAAATTTCGGCATTGGGCAAAATCTTTAGATCCCTGATCGGCCAGTTGTAAGCGTCGACTTGCTTTAGCATTTCCATTAAAGTTGAACAAAACGCTGGGGTAACATATGAGGAGCCTATCAAATTTTTTAAAAGAAATTAGGAAAAAATTCAGTACTGCATAATAAATGAGAACAGCGATTTAAATATTTTTATATACTGTTATTTACCGAATACCATGTGATTTATTTAACTAACAAGTAAGTGGCTAATTTTTCCCTATAAGAAGCGCTCCCAATAACTTTTCAATAGAAGCATATAGCTTAATATGCGGATATAAAATCGGCGCAAAAAATCCATAGAATTGGAAATTTATTTTTGGCTCTAAGGTTTTATGAAAAGGAAGTTCTCCTTTATGAACTTTCTCTCTGCACCTTTTCTCTGTGTTTCTCTGTCACTTCAGTGAAGGATTCCCTTGATAAACTTCTAGGTTCAAAGTAATTCAATTGGCGCCTAATTTTCATTTTATTGTGTCATCAGAAGGGCACAACATAAGCGAAATAATTAATAATAAGTATAAGATGATGCCATGTCGTTATGAAAAAGTGCCAAAACCCAATACCTTCCCTAAAAACTTTTTAAAGACTTATTAGCCCAAAACTTCCAGCGACATAGTTTGTGCAGAATTTTATGCTCTATCTTCTGGTATTTTTAATTTTTCGAAATTTTTGTGAAATACTCCATTTTTCGATATTTTCAAAAAATTCGAACTTTTTAGTTAAATTTCGAAAAAGTAAATACCATATGATAGAGAATAAAATTCTGCACAACATTGTCGCTGGATGTTTTGGTCTAACATTCGTACAAAAAAGTTTTAATGGATGGTTTTGGATTTTGGCACTTTTTTGTAATGACCCAGCACCGTATAAGACATCGTTGTAAATCTCTGGGATTTTACTAACCCGAAGTCAGCAAGAAACCCATGAGCGGTGTTGCGAGAGCAGCTCCAGAGAGGGCCATCAAATTCCTGGCACGTATCTCCTGTATATCCTGTGGGACAACGGCACACCTTGCAGCTTTTTTTGTGTCCAGATAGCCTCCGTTATGGCATGATTTTTCCTGTTCTGGCATTTCACAAGCATATAAAAAGCATGACTGAACTATTTCAAAAATATATATTTTATCTATATTTACAAAATAAAATTAATAGATTGAAAATCGAATAAGTCTAATTCAAAATCAGAAAAAGATTAAACAAACTGCTCACAGTAATATTTGTTAATATATAGCTGAAATCCCAATCTATGTAGCACCTCGTGTGCTACAGTAGGCAACTGAAATATTTTTTTTATTTTTCAATTTCAATAAATGATTATGAAATGTAAACGAGAGACTAACCTACTTACTAGAAAAAAGATCTTAATGTCATAGGATAGCACAGAAAATCAGCTACATAATAAGCCTTTGTTTTCATCAAAATTGGCGCATTGCAAAAAAAGTGGCCGAAAAAGTGTATTGGCAAAATTCTGACCGAGCGATTATCTATAATTTTTTTGCAATGGACAATTTTTTAGACTCATTTTACATTTTACTTTATACGTTATCTATGTCAAGTATATTATTCTGATAAGTTGCTTGCAATTTAAGTTTTGGCGCTTGGGACTCAAAAGTATCACCGTCTTTTTTATGAATTACGATTTCATTAGAAAATTTGTCGCAACAGACTTTAAAAGATTTTTCCAGGGGGCTATATGATGCCATGTTACTCCAAAAAGTACCAAAATGGGCGTTTTTCCCTAAAATGTGCCAAATAGATTCACTAAAGCCAGAAACTTTTTTAAACCACGCTAGCTAGGTCTAAAAACCAAAAGAAAAAAATAATGCAGAATTTGAATTTTTAGAAAGGTCGTATCTGTTAAAGAATTTTTTTTAAAAAAGAAGAATCAATTAATAAATTTTTCTATGGAAAATTCATAGATATGATGTGGATATATTGTACGATTGATATGGCAAATGAATTCCAATAAAGCTCTCCCAGTGTTTAAGTACCCAAAAACGAAAGTTTTCTAGTTTCCCAGATGAATCATCTGGTAAATTCGAATTCTGTCAGAATTGTCAGGGACCATCATAGTATGGAGTTTTGATTTTCCCAGATGAATCATTCATACTGGGCGAGCTAGGCACAAATAGTTCGTTTATAATTAGATTGGACGAAAGGGATCGGACGAAAGGGTCAAACCCGAAAAACTCATCAATTTTTTATGTGACCTTCTTGACTTAAGAATGTTCAATTTTTTTAAATCGTATTTTAAATTTGCAGAAATAGCAATTTTTTGCAGAGAAATGCTACCGAATCATAAAGAATATAAAGCATTTCTTTAAAAAATTTTTTATAGATTTGGTGCCAAGTATCATTTTTAATTTTTTAAAAATTTATTTTGGTGCCGAAGTTTCGTAAGGTGCCGAAAGAAAAACTATTATGTCATCGTGCTCAGCACCCTCGAAAGTCCCTAAGTGAAGCGGAGAAATTAAATAATAATTTAAAGATTAAATGAAAATGGGTCATTCCAAAAAAATCTTAATTTGTTGTAATCTTTTTTTTATATGGGCAAGACCAAAATACTTTGAATTTAGCCATATTTTTAGAAATGGACCAATTTTGATGGGCTTTTGGCTCGTTTTGTAAGCAATTTTCTGCGCTATCTTTTAAGGCCAAATTCGTTTTTCTTTGTTTGCGTTGAACAGAATTACAACGAATGGCGACCAAATGGCCCGCGGCGTTTCGATCTCGCCCATTCTCCCCCCGTCCCTCACACACTCTTTCCTTCCCTTTCGCTTTTCTATCCTCGTCTGCTTCAGGCTATCGTCACGCTAGACGCCTTTCCCTCCGAAATTCCTTTGCTATTTCCCTGCTCTCTCTCGTTTCTCTGCTCTCACTCCGCCAATTTTCACGTTTTCTTCGCCAAACAATGGATTTTCCGCATCTCCTTATCCATTTCCGGCCTCCATTTTGTTGTTTGACCATTGCTTCTCGGCCTTTTGGCTAAGATCAAAGTGTAGTGACTTTGCACTAACTTTTGATCGCGTCCGACCCAATTGGGTACGACTAACTTTGGAGGGTAAAAAGGCACGGGAGCGATAAACAGCTGCTGTGCACCATCCCGGATGTGCCCGTGGCCCTTCCGGACTAGCCTGTGGATGTGTGCGCGTGCTGATGGCCATCCGGATGCACTTCCTATTTCGGTCCCATGATCAATTTTGTCCCCTTTATGGATGTTTGTGACCCTTCTTCACAACATTTTCGATCTATTTTGACCATTCTTTACCGTCCTTATTGTCTTTTAAGCATTTGCTTAATAAAGTTTTGACAGTTCTTTACGGCTTAATCTCCGTAACGATGCTTACTAGCGTCCAAAGAGATTACCAATTTTTGGAAAGTGGTCGCAGCAGGGGGCTCTCTCTCGGCTGCGTGTCGGCCCGGTATTGCACTTACATCCGGGAACGGCGCATCCCCCTTCAGGGCCCGTAGGATAAGAAGAGGGTTACGGGTTAACTAACCCCCAACTCAGGGTTACCCGTAGAATAAGTCGTAGAATAAGAGCTAACCCTGGGTTACGGGTTAACTGACCCTTACCCAAGGGTTAACTGACCCGGTTAAAAGTCGCTGGTAGAATAAGAAGCTTACCCAGGGGTTAACTAACCCTCAACTCAGGGTTAACTAACCCCCAATTCCTAACCCTGCAATCGACCAGGGTCAGAGGCCTTACCCGCAACTTTGAAAAATCGAGTAAAAATAGTTAGAAAATTCCAAAAATTATGAAAAAATCATAGAGGATAGAAAAAAGTTCAAATTTTTAATGATATTAAAATCTAATAAATTTATGCAAAATTTAATGATTAAATCAATCCAACATAAAACCACCCATTTTTTGTTTGAATTTTCATATAATACAAAAAATTATTTCTAAAAATAAAAATTATTATATTAAAAATATTAAGAACAAATATATGTGAGAATTACTAAAGATACAGTAATCTTATGATGAATGATGGATTATTACAACCATAGTTTATCTTTGGTAGAATAAGAAGAGGGTTAACCCCGAGTTACGGGTTAGTTTTAACCCGTTTCTTATTCTATGGGTTAACTCCCAGCTACGGGTTAACCTACCCTTGCTTACCTAACCCGGTCAGTTAACCCGGGTAAGTTAACCCCTTTCTTATCCTACGGGCCCAGGGGGGATCAAATCGCAGAATTAAGTTTGTGTTTCTTAAAGCCCGAACTTCTAGTCCAAGACTCCTGACTAGAATTCAAACCCTGTAAGTGCACGAACTTCATGAAGTAAGTGATGCATTCCATTGGCGACACGTGCTATCTCACGTATCGTAGTTTCACGTTTTTAACTACATGACTATTTACTGTCCTACCTGACTACTGATACGTGACACTGGTACTTGTTTTCTCAAAATTTTGAACCGTACTCTTAACTTCCCCCAAAACTTTTGGTTGGACCTGAATTTTTCGTTCCCAAAGAAATTGTTTTTTGTTTAATTAAAGTGCCAACAAAAACATTTTCTGAAAAAGCCGAACTTCTATATCAAGACTCCGGAGTCCTGACTAGAAATTTACAACAGGTTTAGTTTCGGTGGACCCTCATACTCAAACCTCTTTTTGAAAATCTTTAAAAATGCTCTAAAAATGGTAATGGTGTGGTTTGCGGGTCTCGAAAATTCATTTAATTCTATTCCATAGTTTTTTTGCTTTTAATTTACGAGAGTGCTGAGCAAGAAGGCATATTCCATTTTCGAAATTCGATCAAATTTAGAGCAAATTTTCGAAAATTCGAACGAAGTCCCAATTGTATGCTTAATTTTTTACATGTAATGTGATTTTGGAACGAAAAAATGGAAAGCTGAAACTGAAAATTTGGGTGAATTCTCACGACAATTTTTTTTAAATTGAAATATAAGTTAAAAAATGCCATTGCATGTTAAAATCACAGTACCCTTGAAAATTTCCGAATGATATGCAGAATTTACATCACTTACTTCATGAAGTTCGTGCACTTACACGGGTTTGAATTCTAGTCAGGAGTCTTGGACTAGAAGTTCGGGCTTTAAGAAACACAAACTTAATTCTGCGATTTGATCCCCCTTTGATCCCGCCTAAGGGGGGGGGGATCAAAATCGCAAAATTAAATTTGGCTTTAAAAATAACCCGCTTTTTAGTTCAAGACTCTTGACGCCCCCTCTTAAAATGTCCTTATTTTGTAAGATTTGCCCTTATTACAATGAATATCCTTCAAGAAGATCTTTAAAAAGTGGCATTTTTTCTAGAAAGGCTGTAAATTTTCTCTGGCCGCCCTTATCGGGACTGCAATAACAAAAGGAAAAGCAATTTTGGTAAAATTTTAATTGCATCAAGGACAATTTATTTTTATTGAGAAAAATAAAAAAAAATGTTGGATGAAAATATAGTGATCAAATCAATAATTTGATTTTAAACTACATCCATTTGCCGGCCAATACTCAATTGTAGTTTTCTTGTTCCGGAATCCGAAGTATAGCATCTATGAATCAGCAGAGCAACTACCAACTTGACAATACCATCCAGCTGCAAAACTGGATAAACAACATTTTAGATGGCGGTGGCAACAGATTTCGCCACCACAGCAATATTCCTTGCGCGGGTTACAGTTCTTGACCTCTCCATCCTTTTTGAAGCAACCTCAATTTTGCATTAAAATCCGTATCAAATTTAAAAAGTGGTTGATAATTTTTTAAATAATGGGGGCATTCTTCAAATGGAACCCTTGTTGTTCTAAAAAATTCATTTCATTGAATAATACTGCCATAAAGTTCAAAATTGGGTAATACTTGAATTGAATAATATTGCTATAAAGTTCAAAAATAAATTTTATAGGAATTAATTTATAGGAAAGAAAGTCTTCAATATCGAAGGAGGGTGGTTGTGAAGCACTGTCCAAAGATTCGTCTAGACCAAAATTCGTCTAGGCAGCTAAAAACTCGAAATTCTCGATTAACACATGCCATTTGCGGGTTCTACATATCATTTTTGGAGTATACATACCAGTTTGGAAGGTCTATATGTCGAGGGGAATGTGAAATTCTTAGATAGGTTCCTTCCATAGTGTTTCCTCTGCTAATAGAGAAAATTTCCAATAATTATTAAATGTTCAATCATTTGTAATTTTTCTTCCCGAGTGACTCTTCTATAAGGATCCCAGGTCGCAATTCTTACTTTTGGTGGCCACAACATCGTTGTTATTGAACAGCAAAAGTGCAAAAAACAAGCTGAAATAAAGCAGGACAGTAAGTGACGACAAGATCTGAATTGAGAAATTGGAAAAGAAAAAAATTCTATTCAGTTTACCATTTTTGGTTGGTTAAAAATGCGATTTTAGTCAATCCACTTCTTTGTTAAAATAGCTTTAAAACCTAAAAATTCAAAACATTTTAACTAGGATCAAAAAACAACATCGATTATTTGTTGTCGATAAAAACCAACCTAATTTTTATAGCAACTACAAACATGAAATAAAAAAAATATTTTATCGTATGTCGATGCTTTATCAATTAAATTTTTGATGTTTATCTTACCTGCGAGGTCATTACATTTGTGCGGAAAAGCAGCAGAGTCCAGCCTTATTGAGTTTATGGAAAATTTTTATAAACAAAAAAAACTACCCCCAAATATAGACCAGAAACATAAAAGCGGAGATAAAAATGATCACCCATTAACAACATTAACAAAAGACCACCATGAAATGAATAAAAATGTCATAATCCTCATTTTTGTGGAGATTTGTGTGAAGAATGTAATGTCATCAATAATTGACCATTAAAATTTTCATGAAAAAAAAGAATTCAAAAAAGGATTTTAATCCATTTTATGTTTTAAAAATATTTTCCATCCAATTATTTAAGCATTGCATGGATGAAAGGAAGCAAAAAATGGTTAAAAATTACTTAAGTAAAAGTGTAAAAATGTTCAAGAAAAAAACTATTACACATACAATGATAAAAGAAAAAGTAGAGGCCAATGTTTAAACATTATTTAAAGAATAATTATTCGTTGCGTCTGCTCCCGTGCTGAGTCGTTTGGTCCAAAAGTGCAAGAATGGGCGTTTGGTCCAAAAGTGCAAAAATGCAAAAGTGGGCGTTTGGTCCAAAAGTGCAAAAATGGAAAAATGCTAAAGTGGGCGTTTGGTCCGAAAGTGCAAAAATGCAAAAGTGGGCGTTTGGTCCAAAAGTGCAAAAATGGATTTTTTAAGAATGGGAAAAACAAGCGATTTTTAATATCAGCCAAATTTAAAAAAATTAATAAATAGAAAAATTAATTTAAAATATTAAATATTACAGTTAAAATTTGCAAAATAATGTGTTTACGATTGGTACAATTAGTTGACTGGAGAAGTGATTCGTAAACTAATTGCATCACATCTTTCACAAACCCGTTCAATCGTGATCATCAAATGGCGAATCATGCCTGGGGCTAAGACTGGGAGAATGATTTTTTTATCGAAAGAATGTATAAAGTATGTCTGAGTATGCATGTGTTGTCTCAAAAATAACTTAAAACATGTTCCTGCAAAACAACGACTGATGCCTGAGGCTAATTATAATTAAAAAAAACGTATATTTATGCATGAAATGCATGATGTTATGTCTGGAAGGCTCGTACAAACATGTTTTGCAAAATCACGACTGATGCCCGGAGTGCAATAATGGAAAAAATAACACATCTAAAGCAGTATATAAACCCTCAAAAAATTAACATCAATTTTTATTCAGAAAATAAGGCTAGGTTATTTCAGGCGAAAGCTAGAAAAAACCAGGCTTGATTTTAAAAATCCAAAAATGTTTAACTTTTTATGCTTTAGTTTTTATTCTTTTTAATCAGAAAATCAGGCTAGGTTATTTCAGGCGAAAGCTAGAAAAAACCAGGCTAGATTTTAAAAATCCAAAAATGTTTAACTTTTTATGCTTTAGTTTTTTATTTTTTTAATGTTTAAATTTTTTAATTTCAGTAAACATTTCAAAAAAAATAAGGCCAAGATAAATCAAAAATAACCATTAATATTATTTTTGCTTAGCTAGCTTCTAAAAAATTAGGCTAAAGTGTTTATTTTGTCAGGCTTTTTAATGTTTTTCAGAGAAATTCGAAAAAATACTATAACGAAAAGCTATCTAGATTCCAAAAAAATTTTTACCAAAAATTAAGACGATTTTTAACACATTAGCGGTTTTTTTATTCTAACCACTGAATTTTCAAATATTTTAAAATAATACCACCAACAATTTTTATATTCAAGCCACTGAATTTTCAACTATTTTAAAAATAATAATACCACCAAATAATTAGGAATTAAGAGATGTAAAATAATGATAGTATATCGTATTATACTATTTTTTACATTTATTCTATTTAGTATCATTTAATTCAGATATGTATGGATTGGATTTGAGTCGGAAGCATCGACACCTTGTAGTACAATAACCACCCCATCAGGATCCACTCCTGCAATTCAGCAAACATTTAAAAAACCCAAAAAATCTTATAAACCAAAAAAATTTCGAAAATTGAAACAACAATCGCACGATCCATTTAATTTAAAAAGTATTCCTATTACAACACCGTCCATTTCTCCGAAAGCAAATAATAATGCTCCAAAATTCAAAATTCCAAAAAAAATTGGCTTCAGCCCTGGTTCAATGTCATCAGCATCATCAACTTGTTCATCTCAACCCATTCAAATCAACTCGACTCCGTCAATTGCAGTACTGAGAAGATCAACCAAAGAAAGGCTGGAACGTCAGCTGCTTACTGCCACGTTCGAAATCGATCAATTAAAAGAGGAATTAAGAAATAAAAATGCAATGGTCAAACGATTAAAACTTGAAATAACTCGTATTAATTGATAAGCATTAATTGTATTTTATTGGATATGATGAATTTTTTATTTTGATGCAATTGACGGAGTCGAGATGACTTAAACGGGTTGAAATAAACAAGATGATGCTGATGACATTGAACCAGGGCTGAAGCAATTTTTTGGAATTTTGAATTTTGAAGCAGCATTAATATTTGCTTTCGGAGAAATTGACTGTGTTGTAAAAAGAATGTTTTTAAAATTAAGTTTTTCGAATTTTTTGGGTTTATAGGACTTTTTAATGTTTGTTGAATTCCAGCAATCAGTGTGTCTAAATCCAATTTAGTAAGAGTGAGACTGGGTGTTTCTCATTTTCGGTCCGAAAATTTGACATAAATTTGGCAATTTTGTGTAAAATGTTGCAAAAATTTGGCATTTTTATATCGTGATCAAGCAAATTAAGATATTCAAAAACGTTTATTCCGTATATTTAAACTTTCAGTTTTTTCGGGAAATTTGAATTTGAAATTTGCCAGGTTTTTGGCCAGGTTTCCAATATTGCCAGGTTTCTCTCACCGAATTTTCTTTCTCTCACCGAATTTATAGTTTCTTTCAATGTTATCTCTCACTTTTCCTTTTTTTTGTCTCGCCACGAAAAAATAATATAGAATAAAAGAGAAAATCATTCGCTTCATAAAATTCTAGCTCAAAGCATTTCTCCAGGGGCCTGTTCAATTCTCACTTTGAACTTGTAAATCCTCAAAGTTCAAAGTTAAAACTTCAAGTTAAATGATAAAGTTAACGTGTTTTAATGACAAAAATGGTGTTCCAATTAGAAATTTTTCACTTTGAAATTTTGCCTTGAACTTTTATTGCTATTTTACACATGTAAAAAAATTCAACCTTTTTGGTCAACATTTTTGCCCTTTTTGGTCAAAATTTTTTGCCCTTTTTGGTCAAAATTTTGCCCTTTTTGGTCAAAATTTTTGCCCACAAACTTCAAAATTCAAAGTAACTTTTAAAAGTTGGAGCTATTCAACGGAAGAATTGAAACACGTTTTTTTTGTATCTGGATGGGGTAGTAATTGTGATAAATGTATTATTTAGGCGCCTAACTTGGTTATTATCATTTCATTTAAATTTTAAAATAAACATTTAAAGTTTCAGAAAATGCGTCTAACTATTCTAGTATTTTTTTCCTTTCTTTTTAATGTACAAGGGCCACGTCAATCTGGATTGGATAAATTTTTAAACAATCAAAACGTCAAAAAACTTCTGGAACAATATGTCAACGATGAAATTAAAACACAAGAGTCACTTTTGGATGAATTAGAAAATTCAGGAATTTTCATTAGTCTCAGAACCCTAAAAAATTATATGGCAAGAGCTGGAATAAAGGTATCTTGAATTACTAGTTCTCGATTTTTATTTTATCTTGAAATTTTAATAACATTTCCCAAACTACAACAAAATATTAATAAAATAAAATTCTAAATAATATTAATTCATTTCTTAGAAAATAAATAACTAATTAAAATTATTAAGAAAAGTAAAAGGCCTGACGGAGAAATAGAAGTCATGGAAGACATCGATATCCGACAATGTTGGTCTAAATTTGATAATCAACTGATCGGTCAATTCTACATGATCGGTCCTGTCAACCTCAAAAGCTCGAAGAATTGGTCAGTGAACAAATGGACAGATCACAGCGAAGGGATATATTTCAATGTTCTACTGATGTCAAGACTTTATGGAGAGAAGTAATAATAGAAATTAATCATATTAAACAAAATAATTATAATAATTGTATTTTTAGGGTGCTAATCGTGCAGTGGATTTCCAAAACGACGAAAGGCAATATTTTTACATTCAACAAATTAGCTAGGACCAGGTCTACAAACCCGATAGAAGCTTGGCACTCTGCTATTAAAAGGTAGTTTTTGTTATTTTAATTTGTAAATATTTTTATCAGAGATCCTGCTTCCGTCCGCCATGCTTCTGTCGCCAATGTATTAAATTATTTCCAGCAAATTTTCAGTGAATCAGATGAACGTTTGGTAAAAATACTCGCTGAAAAAATTCGACCGCGCCCCAGAGATAATATCTACGAACAAATAGACTCAAAATTGTTGAATGCACTTAATGAATATGAGGTATATTTTTTTAATAATTTTAATTAAAAAATAATCGTGGAATTTTAACGTCTTGTATTTTTTTATTTAAGGAAATGCTCGATCATGGTGAAATTTCGGAGGAAGAATTCGCCAAAAGTACGGAATCTTATTTAAATAGAATATCATATCTGTTGCTTCAAATGGATTCCGCGATGACCTTAACCAGAAAAGATCACAGAATTAGAGAGGTTTGTTACTCGATTAAAAAATTTAAAAAATGTCAGCATTTATAGCGTAAACAGAAAGTAAAAATGGGAGAATCAGTGGAGACTACAACTTTACAACAGAGTCATGGAGAAAAAATAAAACAGTGGGTTAAGTCTCGGAAAATGCAAACTGCTGCTCCGCAGCCTGAAACCACTTCGGCTAGTATTGAACTGATCGAGGATGAAAAGGAAAATATTCCACCATTTCAAAGTGCATCAGCAAGCATTGAATTGGTTGAGGATGAACCAGAAGGTTATAATTATTTTGTGTTTTCTTAATTTTTTTAGTTTTGCACATAAAATCTCTTGGTCAAAATGCGATTAAAATTTTGTTCAATCCAGTTGATCCAGACTTCCGGGATTATTTTTGTGACAAATGGGAATATGAATGTAGGAATAAACTCAACTTTATTCTAATAATTAATTATTCTAAGGCTCATTCGTTGATGAAGATGATGACGATCAAAACAGTGTACCTTTTGAGTTCTTGTCGCAGGATTATGGTCCCGGTAGTGTAAAGGAGATCGACGCGGATGGGAACTGCGGTTTTCGTAGTTTATCATATGCTCTTACTGGAACTGTCAACAATCACGCCATGATCAGACGAGACGTTATCGAGTACATTGAGGACACAATTTACCAACATACAAGATTGGGTCGTTCTGGTAACGACTGGTGGCGTGAGTTTTTTTAATTTTTTAAGATGTTTATATTGGCCCTTTTTAAGAATTGTTCGATAGCATAGAAAATCTAAGGCAGCATATTGAAAAGGCGATAAATGTTGCAGCAGATGCAGGCGATGTTGATTCATGGATGACCAATGTTGATGTCGCGGCAAGTGCGAAATTATTTCGCGTGAACATTATTGTTTGCGAAAGATATGATGATATTTATCGCTGGCAAATTTATTCGCCAGACATTGAAAATTCGGTAATACTATATTGTTAAAATTGTTAAATATTCATTTTCATAGCTCGCAACTGTTGTTCAAAAGCCTGACACTCCTTCGATATTTTTGTACTTCCGTTCCAACCATTATGAAGTTATACAAAAGCCAGCGAAGATAAATTTATGAATTGATATTTTATTTCAAAGTTCCATAATGATTCTTTTTCATAAATGATAATAAATAATTTACCCCTTTTTAAATCAAAACTCATTGCAAAACATATTGCGGGACTTCAACCTGGGATTCATGTTTACTTATGCCTTTTATTTATTATTGTGGGTTTAAGCAAAGTAATCTATTTTTTTCGACAAGATTAATTTATGAGTATTTTAGTTGATGCTTGTTGCATGCAACATGATTTGTGCTATGCAAATAATCATATAGAAAGGAGTGTTTGTGATATTGAATTTTGCAGATGTTTATATGCTAAAAATAAGTGTATTTCATTGAAAGTAATATCTTAACTCATAATAGATATAATATGATCTTTTTTTTAGTTTCTGATGTGTTGGACTAGCTTTATATTTGGTTCTTCTTTCAAAACATATTGATAAAGATAATTTTTGAATATTTATATTGCATTTTATTATGCATTTTTTTATTAATTTTAAATTTGGCTGATATTAAAAATCGCTTGTTTTTCCCATTCTTAAAAAATCCATTTTTGCACTTTTGGACCAAACGCCCACTTTTGCATTTTTGCACTTTCGGACCAAACGCCCACTTTAGCATTTTTCCATTTTTGCACTTTTGGACCAAACGCCCACTTTTGCATTTTTGCACTTTTGGACCAAACGCCCACTTTAGCATTTTTCCATTTTTGCACTTTTGGACCAAACGCCCATTCTTGCACTTTTGGACCAAACGACATAGCACCGTCTGCTCCTTCTGGATCAAGTTATGTGGCTTGTTGCCGAACTGTCGTAATAGCTTCCCTAAGCACTTCCCTCGTGTTGCAGATTTTTCAATTTTATTCAAAAAATATTACTAGAAAAAAAAGATAAATCCTCAAATCAAATCCTCGGGTTATTTTTGTTAGAAAAAAGCAAAATCCTCATCAGATCGTGGAATGATGGCAAACATCGTCTCACCAGCATCATTGCACATTCATCTTTCATGCGAACAATGACGTCACGAATGAGCTAAGCAATAAATTGGATAAAAACATGAGACTATGAAAATTCAGCTTATTATCAACACATTAAAAACAGTGATTACTAAATCAAAATTATTTGATACGAACGACAAAATTCAAAACAAACAAAATGCCAACAAAGAATGTCATTTTTTTAATTTAATTTACAAAATCTTTTGACCATTTTCGTCCCAAAAAAATCTATTGAGGATAATTTAATTGGGATAAAAATTCAAAATAAACAAAATACCAACCAAGGTGCTAGTGTAGTTTAAGCGGTGGGTGTCGTTTCATCCCCCACGTTTCATCGCCAGAGCAAGAAAAATAGTTATAACGGTGCTGGGTCATTTCCCAAAAACCATCATAATGAGCGCTTCCCAAAAATCCATCAAAACTCAAATAAAACTCAAATAAATTTTTATAAATTGAAAAATTAGCTTAAAAATTTGAATAAACTTCAACAAATCCTAGCATAACAAATTGTAAAATGATAAATCAATTTCAAATGTTTGTTAACTTCAATTAATAATTGATCCATTGTTTGTATACTGCGTTGTTATGCTAGGATTTGTTGAAGTTTATTCAAATTTTTAAGCTAATTTTTCAATTTATAAAAATCTTTCAGTAGATTTTTATTGCTTTAAAAATTTTTTCAGCAGTTTTTTATTGCTTCATTTTTTATAAATTCACCAAAATTGGACGTACGTGCTCCTCCACTTATTGGGTCCGGATTTTTTCGTATTAATATAATTAATAACAATAGAAAAATTGGAGTAATTTTTAACATAATATTCATTTTTACTTGGTTTATATTTAATGTGTTTGTTTTACAATGTATTAATATGATATATACTCAAAAATCTTTTCATCTATCAATAATATACATCGATTTAACGCCCCCGCATATTATTAAAATTTATAAACATAATAAAAAATGTCTCTACAATTTCTTATAAACATTTTTCGATAGGCTTTTTGAGTGTTTTGATGGATTTTTGGGAAGCGCCCATTATGATGGCTTTTTGGGAAATCTCCCAATTATTGGTTTTTTGGGTTTTGATATGGATTTTTGGGAAGCGCCCATTATGATGGTTTTTGGGAAATGAAATAGCACCGTTATAACTCAGCTCAAATGCAACCTAGAGAAACAAATTTGGTGTCATTAGATAGGCCTAAATGTCTGCTATAAAAATGCAAAAGAGATCATCCGGATTGGCCAAGTGAGAAAAAAGTTATAGCCAAATTAGGCACTAAAATCGTGATTTTGGCCAAAGATTTAGTGCCTAATTTGGCCATAACTTTTTTTCTCACTTGGCAAATCCGGATGATCTCTTTTTTATAGCAGACATTTAGGCCTATCTAATGACACCAAACTTGTTTCTCTAGGTTGCATTTGAGCTGAGTTATAACGATTTTTCTTGCTTGCTCTGGCGATGAAACGTGGGGGATGAAACGACCCAGTCCGTAGTTTAAGTGTCAAATATTTTCATAGTTTAATTTTTCAAAATTTTTTGAAGCTACTGGGGATAATTTTAAATGCTGAATCCGAATTTGGCAGCAGATTAATGGTAATTCAAAATTTTGACAAAATACAAGGAGTTTATTTTTGATATTTCTTTATAAAGTGATAGCATTTCCGTCCCCCTCCCCCACTTACGGCGTCCCTCCGTCGCCGTCGTCATTGAACACCTCGTCTCGGAACAGCTCCTTCAGCACCGGATTTGGCGGCTCAATGCCCATTGGCATCATGTGGATGGCCAGGAAGGCGTCTTGCCAGCAAATATCAGAATCATAACCAGCAGTATAGAGCCAGATCTGAAACAATGCCAGAAATGATGCTGAGACAAACTTTAAAAAAAGTGCCAATTTGTGCGTTTTTTAAAAAGTGCCACCTTGGCTATTCTCCGAAAAAAAAAATTTTGTTAGACCTGTTAGATTAAAAAGGTATAAAAATAAAAGGGAATGTTGTGAAGAATTTTATGATCTATCTTCTGGTATAATTTTTTACGACCGGCGGAAAACGATCGAAGAGTTTAAGGAATATTTTGTAATTTTTTCCAGGAATTCGTAAAAAATATACCTGAAATAGAG
>LDKF01003069.1:0-19185 GCA_001026735.1 Rotylenchulus reniformis | reverse complement strand
GGGGATGCTGAACACGAATCCGTGCTTGGATTTCCAAAATTTTCATCTTTTTTCCTAGTTTTGGACTTTTTTTGCCAAAATTTCAATTTTTCCTACACTTTCCATTTTGTTTTCAATTATTTTTAGAATAGATTTTATTCAAATAGTTAATGCGAAACTTGAATATAATGCCTAATTATTGAAGTTTATTTATTATTTTTGGCATTTATTGAACTATATTGGCTCTTCGGAGTCGGCTTGTAGCGGGACGACAAAAAAATATGGATCGGGATTTGAATTGGGATGAGCAAAATACAGGGTGACCGAAAAGTCCTTGCCCGCAGTAAAAAGTTAATAACTTTTTTATTAAACAATAAAATGACAATCGAATAATGGCAAAAGATGCATAACTACATAGGGTACAATTACTATCATTAAGTTTCAAAATGCCCACCCTTATTAGCACGAATACAGAGTCGAAGTCGGGAAGAAAAATTTTCGACGATGGTACGCAGCTCTTGGGTCGGAATTTTGTCCCATTCTCGGAGAAGGGCCTGCTTCAATGACTCCAAATTTTTATGAGGAGTAGCACAGGCCCTGGCCTCCAAAATGGCCCAGATGGAATAATCCATCGGGTTCAGATCGGAAGAATAGGGAGGCCATTCTTGGGATGATAAGAACCCGGGCAGATGGGTCTGGCACCAGTCCTAAATTTCGAGGTCCTTCTGGTTAGGGACAAAATGCAAATGAAGAATCCGCTCTTTGACCTAAAAAGTAGCCCATAGAACGAGGTTTCAAAATGCCTCGGAGATTTTCCCATATATAATAAACTTTGTCGATTTTGACCTCTTGGTACGCGAAAATCAGGGTTTTTTGCTAATGCGAGAAATTCTGACCCGAATAAAAAGTTATAACAACTTTTTGAAATAACTGGTAATACGATCAGAAAGTACAGGTTATTCTGCTCATGTTCCATCATTTTAATGATAATGATATGCCTCAATTCACAAGCTAAGCTGAATTTTTTAGGGTCTATGGAGCCCGATATATAGCTCACTTTTGGCCATAAGTTAGATTGATTTCCTTTTGATCCTGGTCTCGCGTCCGACTCTTCACATGGAAACCCGAGGTTTGCTGTCCACTCACTTCCTGAACCTGTACCGGGTTTCCTTGGCCCTGGACGACCTAGATCTTTCGCTCATTTTTGAAGTACTCTAATGTGCCATACTCCCTATGCATAAAATTTGTTTTTTTCTTTTGAAATTTTTTTACTGGAATTTTTGATTGTCCAATTGACAGTGCGTTTTGGAACGTGGAGGAGGGTAGAAATTTGCGATCCGGATATTCCATTGTTAGACAGCTCAATTATCGATTGGCGTTGGTATGGCATGTTAGAGTATAGATAGGGCTACAATGTAAAAAAATTGGTAAACAATATATATATACACAAGAAAAAGAACTAGAGAAAATGCAATAGCGGGCAAGGACTTTTTGACCACCCTGTACAATGTTCAGCAGGTGCATTACATTTTTCGCATACCAAACATTACATGTAGACATTATGTAAAATGCAAAAATATAATTTCGCCTATTCAATTGCATTTACATAAAATAATATTATTAAAAAGATTTTATCCCGTAGTTGAATTCAGTTAAAATTGGAATAATAAAACGAATTATATAAGGTTTTGAATTAATTAAATTGCCTAAAAATATATATTCTTCATTTAAAAAAATGATTAAAATTTATTTTGAGAATGTTGTCCACAAAATTCATTTTTATTTTTTCATTCATTCCATTATTCATTTTTTCCATGCCGATAAGCGATGATGCGCGGAAGGCATTGAAAGACGTTCTGAAAATCATTGACCAGGTCAGAATTAAATTCCCTTCTTATATTCTACTATAAATTATGGCATATTAAATTTCACAATCCATAATTTAAATCGTGGTTTTATTCTTAAACCATATTATAAGTCCCAATATTATTAAGAAAATAACCGATGGAATGCGTTGGAGACAGACATATTGTTGTGAAAATCCAGAATTGTATGAAGAATTGGAAACTATTCATCAAAAAGTGCAAAATTTGTTGAAAAAAATGAAAAATCCCCAAGAAAATGTGTCCCAAAATGAGTTTAAAAATTTTTTCGAAATTGTGGAACCATTTTTGGACAAAACTATTAGAAAAATGGAGGAAAATCTCAAAAGTTTGGAGGCCTATAGTCCAAAATGGCGATTTAACGAAGCACTGAAAGAGGAGATGAAATCGCGACGAAAATGCACCGTAAATTTTGAGCAAAATGCTGAATTTGGGTGGTAATTTATTTATAAACAATAAAAAATATTAAAAAAATATATTTTATTTTTAGCATTCATCCTTATGTAATAGATCAGAATCGCCTGGAAAGTATTCGGTCGAAGTTTACAAGATTGTCCCTTCTGCAAACAATGGCTATACCTGGAAAACAAAATGCATATTGCGAATTTTTTGGACAATTTCTTGAAATTTATAATAATAAAAAACAAGGTNTTTATTATCTTCATCAAAAGGAATAAGAATTTTAAAATGGCGAAGCAGAAGCTTATCAAAAAGTGGTGGCAATTACACATCAGTTTTTCCTTTTAGAGGGACAAATAATGAATTGCATTTGATGATGCTTAAAACTGGAAAAATAAACAAAAAAATATTTATCAATCCATAAATACCGTATTTCCTGTACTAATAAGTCCCCTCCCTGCAATTAGTCCCCTCCCTGTAATAGACCCACCACTGGAGAGGGGTTGAAAAATAAATCCCCCACCTGCATTTATACCCCCGGGGGTCCTATCAGTTTTCCTCTTCAGATTTTCATCTTCAGATGAAGAAAAAAAAACGAATTTAGAGCAGAGGTGTTATCTGTCCTTATTTATAAGATTTCTCCTTATTTTGGGGGGTACTAATCTTACAAAATTAAAATGTCCTTATTTGTAAGATTTGTCCTTATTTTCGACCCATGTCCTTATAGTTGGGATTTTGAGAAATTTATTCAAAAAAAGACCAATTTTGTTAAGGAAAAAAGGTCTAAATTAAAAAAAAAATTCCGCCGCCCCTATCGGGACGGCCGGGCACCCATACAGTGAATTTTCTGGAAAATATCATTTAAAAATGACCAAATCTCTTAAGACAATGGCCTAAAATTGTCAAAATTTTCTCGCCAGTACCCCATACAACGAATTTTCTCCAAAAAAATATCTAAAAATTGACCAATTTTTCAGAAAAATATCTAAATATTAAAATTTTCTCCGGTGCCGAAACCAAAAATGATCAATTTTCTTAAGAAAAATAGGTCTAAATCTCAAAAATTTCTCCGACGGCCCCTATCGGGACCGCCGCCTTCCTCCACTCCCTCATAAAACAATTTTTGTAAAAAGGCTGAAAATAAAGTCCGAGAATAGACATCTATTGCGACGAGAATTATCATCTTTCATCCAAGAATTCTATGGTTTTCTAATTAAAAAAAACAAATTGCTCGCAAAAATAGTCTGTAGGGAACAAATATGATGCATAAAATTGATTTTATTTTTGAATTTTTGCATTTTTAAAAAGTGTCCTTATTTTTGAGGATTTTCCCCAGCGAAATCCTTATTTTTTGCTCTTTATGTCCTTATTTCTGAAAATTTTCAATAACACCTCTGATTTAGAGGAGCAAATTCCGCTTGTTTGATAATTTTTTAAAGAACTGGCAATTTTTTATGAAGAAATAACCCTATGAAAAAATTTTGACCGGCATTTTTGATTATGTTTCACCATAAAACATTTACCGTCTAACTTCATCATTCAAAAATGGGGTTGAGTAATAGTCCCCCCCCCCTCTTTCATGGCTGAGATTGAAAAATAAATCCTCCCCTGTAATTAGTCCCCTCCCTGTAAAAGACCCCCTCTCTGAAGAGGGGTTGAAAAATAAATCTCCCGGGGGTTCTAATATAGGAAATACGGTAATCATCTATAAAAACATTATATTGACATTTTCCCATTTTTAAGCCTTGGACAAAAAGTTGCGTGGACTTAATGAACCATTAGACATCGAAGCAATTACAAACTTTGTCAACCAGATAGCCATGTGCATCTGTATTTTTTGGTTCCACTCTATTGAGGCGGCCTTGGTCGTATCCGGCACCATTGTTCTGGCACCGACGGAATGCAAAAGAAAAATGGCGGAAAAAATACAGGAAATCCGAGCTAGGAAAGTTGAGCAACAGCTGGCAGAACTGGAGGCCAAAAAGAACCGAATTTTGAAAAACGACGACAATGATATGTAAAATTTCGACAGATATCCAATTTAGACATCTATTCAGAATGTCGTGTATTTTGATTTTCATTATTTAATCTGCTTTTTTTAAATAAATATACATTTAAATTTGGTACCTATAAGGCAGGTAAGATAATGATCCATTTTTGAATGTTGTCTGTTGTTTTTTTAGATTTTGGTTTTGGTTGCAGCTTCTTGGGGATAGAGAAAATTATTTCAAAAAAAAAGCTTTGTAAACGTTTTGGTTGGTAGGTGTAATCCAGAATAAACACATAAAACAAAAAAACTTTCCCAGGTTGTACTCCCACAGGAAACTCCTCCACTTTCTTACTGCTACGGAGTTTCCGGAGATGCAACACCTTCGAAATAATAATAATTTTTCATATTATTTTGCATCGGAACCAGTTAACTAATGCTGTAGAAATTGGATAATAACAATAAAAATTAGCAAAACCAAAGAGTGGATAGCAGTGTTCTGCACTCGTACTCGTACTTCGTATTCGTACTCTTCGTACTCTTACTCTTCGTACATTCGTACTCTTACTCATACTCGTACTACGAGTACGAGTACGAAGTACGAGGGGTCAAAAAGGGCTGGTACGAGTACGAGTACGAAGTACGACTCCAATTTTTACCCTAAAACTCGTACCGACAAGCACCCCTAAGAATGGCACTTTTGGCGAATTTTCGAAATTTTTGATCAATTTTTCTTATGAAAATGGTCTAAAAGTTTCAAAAATTTTCTCCGGCGGTCCCTATCGGAACAGCCGTCCCTCACCATTTTTTATTATATTAATTGAATTCATAAAATGAATTTTTCACATTTTCTTTGGCTACTTTTTAGTGCTGAAATATTTTTTTGTAATGCAAGAGACCTTCCCCAATGCAAGAGACCTTCCCCCAAAATGAATGAACTCACATGAATGAATGAACTCACACTAAGCCCGTAACGAAGGGGGGTCTTCAGATCGAAAAAATTGTTGATTTCGTATAATTTTCAAAAAATTTTCTCAGGCGACCCCCTATCGGGACCGCCGGCACCCCTTAGTATAGTGAGAAATTTTCTGGCAAAAAACCAATTTTTTCAGCTATTTAAAAAATTCACCCCTAAAAATTGGCGCTTAAAAATTTCTACATAGCCCCCCCCCCCGAAAGGGTCGAGCTCGTTACTGACTCACACCGAAAAATTTTGGCGAGCTTTTTTTTAGGATATACATTTTGGGAAATGTCGGGACATTGGGCCGACATATGACCAACTCACTTTGCATTCTTCTGGTCACAAAAATTCTCATGTCATTTAACAAAATATAGAAATTTTTCAAAAAAACGGCATTTATTTTCAAGAAAAAATTTTTGATTTTTTTTTCTCTAGGTACGAGAAAAGTACGAAAAAAGTACGCGTACGTACGAAGTACGAGACTTTTTGGGTGGTACGAGTACGAGTACGAAATAAGAGGGGTCAAAAAAGGCCGGTACGAGTACGAGTACGAGTATGAGCAAAATACGAAATGCACAACACTGGTGAATAGCCATTCAGATTCTTTGGAGTATTTTTATCATGACAGATGCAGACTCATGCTAACAATTATTTTACATATAGACTTTATGTATAACAAGATCATCATAAATCGGTACAATCATCCGGTGCTGGGACGTTAAAAAACCGCCACATGCTGTAGTCTGGCCGAAAACTTTTTTGTTAGACAAAAAGTATAAAAGGCAAAATTGTTCAGAATTTTACGCTGATTCGAATGGTATTTTTCCGTAATTCTAACAAAAAGTTCGAAATTTTCCAGAAATACTGAAAATACAGTTTTTAGGGAATATTTCGAACCTCTTTGGCCGAATTTCGGAAATATATTTATACCATTCTAATCAGCGTAAAATTCTGAACATTTTTGCCTTTTATACTTTTTGTCTAACAAGTCTAACAAAAAAGTTTTCGGCCAGACTACAGCATGTGGCGGTTTTTATCGGTAACTAGCAATTATGCTGACACTTTCACTTGGCGCATGCCCAAATTGATCTCTGTTCCCTGCTGGCCGATTTTCATCAGTTGTATGTACTGCTCCAGCAGCTGATTGCATTGGCCCGATAATTTTGTGCGTTTTAATGAATTTGTTTTGACGTATTTCTATCTGAATTCATAAATGATCGATTTCCCACTGTTCAAGGGCAACAAAAATAATGATTTTTCTCGAATTTCGGCTAGCAATTTTATTGTCGTAATTGAAAAAAATCACCTATTTTTCATTCTATTTTTGTATGACTAGACAATGTTAAAATATAAATATAAATGTGTATGTAACACCATAAGTGGGAATGAATCACCTCGTCATATGAAGTATCAAAAAATTTTCTAAAAGAATTGAACTATTGGTATACATTATTAGTGGCTGCTACGAGAGCAAATATTACCGAGACTGAATGCGAGATCGAGACCCGAGATAGAGAAATTTTTTTGCTTATAAACATTTTCTATAAATAATTAATATGTCAGTATAATTCGGTTAAAATCAAACCCAATGTAAGTGCACTTGGACTCAAAAAATAGTCAGCTGAATCGCGTTCGAACTGAATCAATGAAAATAGTTATGGCCAAAATATTCAAGTCATAATAATAATTTTAGTTATTTTTAGTTATGGTCAAAAAAATTTTTGACTTGAATATTTCGCCATAACTTTTCACGGGTCAATTTGATGGGAATAGACTTTTTTTACTAGCTAATGTTTTGCTTTATTTTTTGACAGCAAATTCATTTCTCTGAATTGAATTGAGTTAGGTATTAGGAATGGGCCACAAATGTCGACACACCAAAATCACTACATAATTTAACGAAACAGATACATATCAAAGTCATGCTAAATACAATACTATTTTACGTATATAATAGCGAGCCCATAAATCGACGTAATCATACTGTAGCAAGACATTATGCGGACACTTTCACCTGCTGGCGCATGCCCAAATTGATCACTGATCCGTGTCCGATTTTCATAGGTTTACTGTTCCAGCAGCTGTTGGCCCCATGCCAGGTTTATATTTGAATATTTTTTGCATAATCCTGCCCAAAAAGGAAGTGTCGCGTTGCCAGGAAAGAAGAACCCAGGGATGAGATTCGGTACCAAGCTTTAGCAGGAACAACATGTACTAGGTCTCCCCAACGTCTAACACATTGCTGAGTAACCCAGAATGAAGCAGAAACAGGCAAAGCTGTAATTTCCACTAATAAAGGGGCATCGTATTTATTTCAATCACGTGAAAGAAAATCAAGTTTGTAAGGAGAAAAGTTAAAACAAAAGGTGAAGCAACTCATGTTATGGAGGGCCCCCCTATATTAAGGGGCCCTTATATTAGTAGGCACCTTATATTATAAGGCCTTTTATATTAGAGGATCTTTCATCATTTTACTTGAAATAGGATCAGAACTGCCATTGTCACGGTCATCCAAATTACGATGATCGACAGATTGAGTTCCGCTTTTTGTGAATTCATCTTTCCGGATCGGCTCAATTGTATAACTTTGTAGATGGTCATCCCCTTGACAAACAACGAGAAAATGAACACAAAACTGTTAAACAACACAGTCATCAGATTCATGTCGATCAGAAAAAATAAATAAAAATATTTTTATTTGTGAATTAGTTTATCATTGAAGAAATAGGTTCTGGATACTTTTTTATTATTTGTAGATTATCGTTTCTCCAAAGGACTCACAACAAAAAGGCGAAATAACGCATTAGAAATATGCCATTTACATTATTAGAGTTCAGGTTCATTATACTGTATGAGGTCACGACAATTCTACAGTAATGGTATTTTAGAGAATTTATCTAAAAACGGAAATTTGAATTCCAAATAAAAAAATTTACAAAGGGTTGTAGATAGGGTTGGACACTACCGGTTCCGGTTCCGGTTAACCGGAACCGGTAACCGGGTTTTTTGGCCCAAAAACCGGAACCGGAAACCGGGGGTCCGAAAACCGGTGAAACCGGAAACCGGGGGACCAAAACCGCCGGTTTTCCGGTTTAAATAAGCACCCCTAAGAATGGATAATTTAAGAAAAAAATGACCAAATTTCTCCCGCCACAATAGAAAAATGACCATCTATTAAGAGTTTGAATTTTGTTATTCTTGGCAAAATGTATATTATATTTCTTGGATGAAGTTTCTGCAAAAAATATTTTATAAATCATTTTTATTGTGTTATTTATTTTTAACTTTCATATATACATATATATGTATTATAATTTTTATTTTATAATTATTAAGCAATGGTTTCTAAAATTTGGAAGTATTTTTCAAAAGTGAAAGTGAACGGAGAAGATAAGCGAAAATGTCTTATTTGCGGTGCTCTTTTGTCTGTGCCTAAAGATTTTTCCACAGCATCTATGATCAACCATCTGAAATCAAAAGAGCATGAAAAGGAATATGAGGAATACAAGTCTGGGGACAATAACAATGTAAAAATAAAATTATTATTTTTTATTTTAATTTTTAATTTTTTAAGGATTCACCTGATATCCGGTCACATTTTGTGAAGAAAGAGAAGGAAATAGATGAACAACGATCAGTGGATGAACAGCTGGTGAGAATTATGGTCCGACAAAATACGAGTGCTTGCTTTTTTGATGATCCTGATATGAAGGATTTAATACAAAAAGCATACCCAGAAAAAAAGGTGTTCTACCTATGCTTTGATTCACCAAAAATTTTATATTTTGATTTAGGCATATGGACGACGCCATTTTACTCGCCAAATTATCCCGGAAATGGCCGGAAAAGTTCGGAAAACCATTGTTGAACAAATTGGCCAAAACAAATTCAGCATCACGAGCGATGGATGGCAAAAGCCATCGAAATTTCCAGCATTATTAAGGTATTTTATTAAATCATAAAATATTAAACTATAAAATAATAATTTCCAGCATTACAACACACACTATAAATGAGCATTTCGAACGAATGGATAATGTTTTGGCGACTATTGTCATGGAATATGAGCATACCGGAGAAGAGATCGCTCGTTTAACGGAAGAATGCTTGCTGAAAAACGGTCTGAAGAGTAATTCGGTTATTGCCTGTGTACGAGATGACGCTGCTAATATGCAAAAATCGTGCCGTCTTTTAGAAATAAACAGGTTTTTATATCATTTTAATTATATCATTAAAAATTTTTTAGTTTTCAATGCTCCGCGCATTTATACAACTTGGCAGTTAAAAATGCACTTGAATCAAATTTAAGAATCAAAGATTTAATTTCCATTGTACGACAATGGACGACCAGTACACACCGATCAAATTTGGTGGATTTACTTTGCCGATATCAGGAGTCTGAAAATTTACCAGTCAAAAGGATCCCAATTGTCAATTAAAATTTTATAATAATAATATTTTTTTAATTTAAGGATGTTTGTACTCGCTGGAACAGCACTTTTTTGATGTTGGATACATTTCATGGAATGAAAAGTGCATTGCTGAAAATTGATGATTATTTGCGAGAAATCGAATCAATAAATCGAAAGCCGCAAAATATTTCACAGAACAGTTGGAATGGATTAAAAAGATTGGCAACCACCCTTCGGCCTTTGAAACGTGAAGATTTTTCTTTAATTGGCGAACTTTGTCACATTTTGAAAATATTTCACGTGGAAACCTGCAGAGTGAGCCATTTAATATAACCATAAAAAATTATTATTTTTTAGCTCTCGGAGGAACAGTCAACAGCCTCTAGCTATATTCCAACATTAAAAAAAATTCTTCAAGCTCTCCGCTTGTTGGATGAAAAAATCAAATTTCCGGACATTAGAACATTTTCAGAAAATTTGGTAGCAAATCTTTTTCAACGAATGATCAATGTGGAAAAAAATTCAATTTTAAATTTGTCAATGATTATTGACCCTCGATTTGCATATTCAGAAGAATTCCTTTTCAATTCACAATGGGATAATATTGAGAATGAATTCATTGATTTTATTCAGAATGGTAAATTTAGAATGGATTGATTTTTATGTTTAGAATTTTAGAAAATCGAAATTTTGACGAAAATCAGGATATGGAAGAGCCAATTGGTTTAGAAACGGAGAATGATGATCTGGAGTTGGAGGATGAAAATTCAATGGATATTGGTCAATTATACAAATTTTTATTATAGAAATAATTTTTTTTAGACATTTGGGCCGAACGAACAAAATCGCCAACCGCAATTTCGGTCCATTCAACTGCTTCACAGCGTGAATTGTCGGCATCAATAAAAGTCATAAAGATTATATAAAATCCTTTAAGTTATGTTTTTTAGGCTGAACTTGTTCATTTTCGCAACAACATAATTTTTAATCGCCCAAAAAGACACGAGAATGTATTCCATTGGTGGAAGAAAAATTGTATGGCATTTCCCAACTTAGCTGGCGGAGCAAAGATTTTGCTTTCGATCCCCGCTACTTCCGTCAGTTCTGAACGGGTTTTCTCAATGGCTGGCCTTATTTATGCAAATTCACTCAGAAACAGGCATTTTTCTAGCATTTTATGCCATTTTTTAAACTCAATTTTTATTTTTTCATAGACTCGGTGGGGAATTGGCAGAAAAATTGATCCTAATCAAAGCACATCTGAAACATTTGAAACTCTCCCCATCTACAGAATTAGATCCTGAAGAAATTGATGAAGAGGATGATCGTGAAAATTTCATTGATGCTTAATAATGTTATATTTATGATTTTTTCAGATTTTTCTTTGTTTATTGCGATATATTAAAAAATTTCAAAAACCGTAAAACCGGACGGTTAACCGGGGGTCAGGCAAAAACCGGAACCGGTAACCGGGGGTCCGAAAACCGGTGAAACCGAAAACCGGGACCCCCGGTTTTTAACCGGTACTGTCCAACCCTAGTTGTAGACCAGTTGTAAAACGATTAATTCTGTGTCTTACCGTATAAAGATCATATTTGGTGATCTGGGGAATGTACCCTTTGCTCCGATCATTGGCCACAAATAGCGACGACATTTGGGCAATGGAAAATATGCGATGGGCGGTGAAGCAAAACGAAATGAAAAATGCCATAAAAATGGTAGGAACTCAATGCCAACTCTAAAAAAATTTTATTTTATAAATAAATGATGAAAATTATAAGTATTATTTTACATATATAAAAAAACAATTTTATTAAATTATGAATAATATGTCATTAACGCGTCTATTAATTTAAGTAATATATATTTAGAACAATATTTTAAAATTAAAATTACAAAATAAACAATTTCGTGTTTGAGGCGCCCAAATTCCGGAGAAACGGTTCATTGTTATAGCGATGTGCAGAACATAGATTGGGTAGTTGGGGAAGTAGATCAGGAAGGGCGCCAAACTGAGAATCCGGGAAGGGGACTTGTCGAACTGATCGACAGTTGGGCCGAACATCGGCAGACAGTAGAAGACCACATCGATCGCGTAATGGCAAATTTCCTAAAAAAATGTATAATATTCTATGTCGATAATTTTTAAATTTATATCCCATAATACCCAATAAAAAATAATGATTAATAATTTTCGAATAAAATATTATGATCAATTAAAAATAAAAATTGGTCTATTGATTGGCAAAAACGGAGTACCCATTAATAAGATATTAGACAAAGAAATATGTATGTAGATGATGAAATTGATGTAAATATTAGTAGTTCTTGGCCGAATTAATAAGTAATATTTTAAAAAATATTTATATCTTTAAAATTCGTTATTACTAACACTCCGATGATGCATAAAAAGCGGAAGAATGAGTATTTGAACTCATTCCTCGTGAAAAGCACATAAATAAAGCGGAATCTAAATTGTTTCATAGATGGAATAGGCAGCGAATGAAGGGATAGGGATCATTTTTAGCTGAAATATCTTCAATCGGATTCTGTTTTGCGGTTCCAATAATTTATTTTAATTCATATAAAGACCAGTGTATATAACGAAATATATATCCAACATTATATCATTAATTGTTCCCATTTTTGGGCAAAAGAACAATGCCGGCGGATGCTTAACTTCAACTGACAAGGGACACTCATTTAGTGAAGCGCTTTTTATGAAATGCCATGAATACAGTAAAATAGAACTAGGTGGGTTCTACTTATATACAAAATACTAGCGGCCCATATATAGAAAATTTTCGAGAAAAAAATATTTTAACTTATTTTTTTCGGTGTGCTTTAAGCGCGGGTCATCGGCGGGTCAACCGCCATTATGGTTAGCCAAATTTCATGAACCAAGTTAGGGTGAACATATAAAAGCGTATGTTATTGAGATGACAAAATTAGGCTAATGAACCAAACATGTGCTAATCAGACAGGGCACAACATGAAACAACCATGCAATTAAAGCTTGTTTTGGTAATATATGTAAATTATGTAATTTTTTGATTGACTTAATTAATGGGGCTGGTGACATAATAATATCAAGAGGAATGGACCTGTTATTTGCTATATACCCGATGCTTTTAATGATAATGTTTTGTTTTATAGTCCATTTAATTAGTTTCATAGCTATTTTCTATTTTTGTTTGTTAATTTCTCTTAATTTTTGGGTCATTTCCGAGAGAATTTTGTGCCAATTATTTTCAACAATTTTAATTTATAATGGCTTTTATCAACTCTTTTAATTTTTTGAATATTTAAATTTTCTAAAATGAAATATTATTAAATGTATATTTTAATTTCATATTAACACATTTCTTATAATTTCCCAATCTAATGAGTAATGACTAATAAGCTGGATGGTGGAATGTTTCAGATCCAAAAAATTGGAAAAAATTCATCAAATAATTTGAAAATTTTTAGAAAAAGTGAACATTTTTATGGCCAGAGTCTTTACAAAATTCGTAGATTAACATTTTTGATCAAGATCTCCAGTATAATATATATCTATCATCCCAAATGGAATAATTTGGCTTTGTATTTATTATTTATTTTCTTGTTTAGACAAATTTTTGTCCGATTTTTAACTTCTTTTGACCTGTATATTATACAATTCAGCCATTTAACTCATTTGATTTGGCATCATATAAGGCGTTTCTTAAATCGAAAATCCATTATCCAACTTACATAAATTTTGTCTTATTCTTTGGTTGAATAAACAAAGACTTTCAAAATTTCATCGGCATTTTCTCCTATTTTATTAAAGAAAAATGAAAACACTATGGATTTTATTTATCCTAAATAAAAATTAATATTTTTTTCAAACTCCTTAACATCGATCTGTTTTTGATTTTATTTGATGCTTATGCATATTTTAAAACATTATTTTTGGTTTGTCAAAACAGAATTTATTTTATTTTATTTTTCAATTTATGAGCATCGATTATTAAGTTATTAAAACAGTGAATAAAAATTAAAATAATTATCCTAATATTGTAAAATTAGCACATAATTTTTTATTCTATTATGATGAACATCTTCCGCCGACTGTCAATTCTCTGCATTATACTGAAGTTCATTGAAGGTCTGTTTTTTACCTAATGATTGTATATACTTAACTAGATGCAATATAGAAATTTTTTTTTGCGATGCTATGAAACTACTAACGCAGTTCTAAAGCTTCGCTACCTGGATAAAAAAGGCTAAAAAATATTTGCACGCAAAAGGATTTGAACCCGAACCTCTTCCCCATGCAGCCCACAGCACAGACCACTCGGCCACATCAAAAATTGGTCGAGGTCCCCTCCGGAAAACCGGATTTTCAGCTGTAACCCATGCTGTTTTTGGTAATAATCGACTCGTAAGAATCTGCTCTACAATATTTACAACGGATATTATTCCTGAAAATCCCAAATCTAAAAAGTTATTCCATGAGAAAGTCAAAATTTTCCCAAAAAACCCAGACCTGGCTTCAGTTGCCAATTTTTTCCAGAAGAACGGCTGAAAATCGATTCAACAAAGTAATATTTTTGGATAGCTAACATATGTAAGGACTCACCTTTGAACATTCCCGGCACTTTGTAATGGAAAAATTTTAACTTTTTGTTTGGGGTCCCGAAAATTTTCGAAAAATTTTCAACTTTTCATACAAAAACTTTTTTCCTAACTTAAAAATGTGATAAAATATGTTTAGGTGTAAAAGCTGAAAAAGATCTGCCATTAGAGAGGGTTGAACGGTGGATTCGGTACAGTCTCATTTATTACGGACAACCAAGGTACAAAATGAAATTTGACCATCCATTTGCCAGTTTCCTGCCGCCAGATGTTGCCTTTATTTTTTATAATAAATAAATTTATTATTTTTTCTTATAGGTTACTCTTGGCTTGAACCCATACTTCGATGATTTTGTGAGCGGAAAATGTGTTTTTGCAACCCAGGTAAATTACTAAATAGCCATATTTACATTTGCAAAAATATTTAAAGCAAAAATTAAAAAATTAAATATTGGGGTGACCGGAAAGTTCTGTCATAGTAGAAGGAAATTTTTAAAATCTCAATGTTTCATTTAGTAACCCATTATGAATTTGTTGTCAAATGAAAGCTTGAAGTCTCCTGATTCTAATAAATTTTACAAAAAATTTTATCTTCCTTTTTTCCTGTCGAAAAATGGTCTGTAAAAAAGTCAACTCAATGTGTATAAATATTATTTGATTTATAAAATAATTAAAAACGACGAGTAAAAAAGAGTATTCATATCAGATATAGACTATCAAATGTGGAGAAGTTGAATCTAACCTTAAAAAATCGAACCACCTTAAATTTTAAGGTGTTTCGAGGCTATCAATGTAATGGATAAATTTCATTATTTTCCCCAAAAATCATATTTTTGCAAAAAACTAAAAGATTTAAATATTTAATTTTACTCAGCTCACCGAACTCTATCGATTAATAAATAAAATAATCGATAAAATTCATTTTGCGCAAAATTCCCTTTTTCGATTATACTCAACAAGGTGATTTTTTAGAAGAATGAAAATTTCAATATTATATTTTTAATTTTTATTAAAGCCTTTATATGCCATTCGATAGAGCTCGGCGAGTTGAGTTAGCTAATGTTATAAAAAATCCATTTTTATTTGGCAAAAAGTGAGTTTCTATAGAGAAATTTATATTTGCCACTAAGGGGGACAAATGGTTTACAGACCATTTTTCGACAGGAAAAAAGGAAGATAAATTTTTTTTGTAAAATTTATTAGAATCAGGAGACTTCAAGCTTTCATTTGACAACAAATTCATAATGGGTTACTAAATGAAACATTGAGATTTTAAAAATTTCCTTCTGCTATGACAGAACTTTCCGGTCACCCCAATAAAAAAGTTTCCACAAACTAATAAAAGAAATTAGTCACAGAATTCCTCGACGGGCCAAGCTACAGATGAGCCACATCCATTAGAATACAACATCAGCAGTAACATCTTTGATTGGTACATGCACTTTAATAATAAACCTATGGTTGTCACGCGTTATGGGCAAGAGCCATATTTGGAAGCATTTTTTGGAGAAAATGATGCATTGATGAGACCAAATTGGATAAAGACTTTGTTGAAAATCAGCAATGTTATCGGATGCCAACATTTTCGGCATTTTATGCTGTTCTAAAGGCTATAAATAGAATATTAATAAAATTGATATTAAAAAATGGCAACTTTATAAATTGTGAATTAATTTAATATTCTCTGTAAAATAGCCATCGAGAATAAAACTTTATAGAGTAATACAACAAAACCTCATGCTTCCATTGATCCATTAAACATTATCGTATAAATAATTGCTTTTCCAAAAAAATATTAGGGCTAAAATCAGACTAAATAATCATTGGATTTTTGATTTGAAAAAGAAATATATTCGCTTAAAGCTCAAAATCTGAATGTCAATCAAACACAATCAATACCTAATTTTCAGATTGCATCAGGCGGCCCACCCGAGGGATATACCAAGCTGGACAAACTTGTCCCGTTTTGCACCAAAGCAGGCATTGACATTGCCATGATTGAGAAAACTTTGAACGAGTTGGGCCATGAAAGGCGCATGTCCTACTCCCAAGAAAAAACCATCAGGAAATGGGGTCTTCGTTTGGCCGACCCAATTTTGAAGATGGTACTGTATCAAATATTGTACAGGGCAATCGGCGACCACATTGTACCGGTAATATTTTTTTCTAATGAATTAAACATGAACAAAATTAAATGTTATAGGCATTTTTTAAAAATCGGCAAAAATTATTTTTATTTAACAAAATAATAAAGAAAAATTAGCCATTGGACAATTAGCATTTTATATTTTGTTCATTATTTAAATAAAATCCGAAAGTCATTTTGTATAAAGTAATAATATTGAATTTACACTTTTTAAGTTATGATGCACTAACTACCAGATCATATTTAATTTTTCCTATAATTTTTATAGGAAATAATAGATTAAGATCTTGCCAATTTTTAAATAACGCTGATTTTTCTCGATTTAAAAAATGTCTCTAAGCAATTTCAATTCGCTTAATCAGTTGGGACAACTTGGTGGAATGACTAGAGCAACTATGACTTCAAAAAACTATGAAGTGTACCAAATGGTCTACAAGTATAATGATGAAAAGCAGGCTGGGAAAAAATTCGACAAGATAATACAAGATAAAACATCTTTATATTTGCAACAAAAATTATAAAAAACGAAAAAGTATATTCAAAAAAATAAATAAATTTGTTTTTAGCTGGAATGCCACGAGGGTATGCCGCGTCGGGACTATGTCGTTTATTGGCTGCGTCAAATGTATGACACTCTGATGAAGAACTATGAAGAAAATCGTGCCAAATTTCTGGAATTCTTAAAGCCAAAACTCGAGCACAACCAACAGATTAGAGCTTTATTCAGGTATGAAAAACGGAAAAATAAATTAAAAAAACGAATTTTGAAATTTCCAAATCCCATCAACAAGCACGTAAATGCTATAAATGAAAATTCTTAAAAAAATAAGATGTGAAAAAATTCTTAAAAATTTTGATAAATTTTTTTTAATTCTTAAAAAAATAAATATAAAATTGATCCATTGTTCAAATACAAATCAATAATATTAGAGAAAAGGAATTTTTTACTAAATTTCGTTACTTAAATGAGAGCTCAGAGTGAGCTAGATTGTTACCACTAAAAACCGCTAAATGAGCGTTAAAAAACCGCAAAATACTGTAGTCTATAGGACGAAAATTTAAAAGCTATTGAGTAGAATTTTTTGTTCTATCTCTTAATATTACTTATAATCCAAACTAAATAATTAATTCTAAAAATGGGAAAATCGCGGGTTTTACACAAATTTTCTTTTTTTGTGCAGAGAATGGGCCAAATATGTGCCGTATTGGGACCAAATTTTTGAGAGTGTGGAGAAGGAAGGGGTCCAAGAGTTGGATCCGACCATCGACTTGTTTGTACCTTCCGAGGAGGCGGGAGATATCGATAATAATGAGTGAATTTTTCAAGAATGTATGATTGATCGAAATTGATATTATTTTTATTATTTCTGGAGCTTCGTTGAATTATGGGTTAACTTTGATTTTTGGTAAATGAAAGAAATTTGAATTTTCTGTGTAAATTAGTGATCAAATTTAATATTTTCAAGGGATTTATCGGAATATTATAATTTTAAAGCTGGATGTGAAAGCCAAGGATTCAATTTAAATTTTGGTATAAAAATAAGGGCAAATACTTTTATTTATTCTTTATTTATTTATTTGTATTTTGCGTAAAAAGACAATAAAATAATGATAAAATTAAAATGCATTTTTAATAAAATCTAGAGGATTGTTATTTCATCAAACAAATAAAGGAATTGAACATTTTGAAAAAACATACCAGTGATTCCGCAAAGACTGCAAGGTGCAGGTCCGAATGCACAAGGAATGCAAGATGCAGATGCCGAGGAGGCGGGAGATATCGATAATAATGAGTAGGGCTTGAAAATGAAGTCAAATGACTTTTTTTTCTGCTGGCCTGAAATGGCCTAAAACCTTGTAAAATACATTTTCAACTTGATCTGACGCATCTGGCTTACATTTTTATTTGACTTTTTTTGACTTTTTTGACTGTTTTTGGATTTTTATGACTTTTTCGCATTTTTTATGACTTTTTCATGACTTTTTTGACTTTTGGAGCAAATTTTTAATTTTTTTGACTTATTTTTTGAAATTTATGGCTTAAAATCGAATTTTTGGGGGGAAAGCTACAAAAATTTCAAAGGATTCTTGTGTCAAAATCTAAAAATCGTCAATTTTTATAATGAAAATTACAAAAAAATTTTGCTAAATTTCTGATTTTTTCTTAATTTTTATATTTTGATTTTTAATTTATTTTATGGATTCAAATTGCTTCTAAAAACAATAAAAATACATTTGCAGAGAAAATTTTACCTTTTTGTTCACTTTTTTGCAATTTTTTATTCATTTTTTTCATTGACTTTTTGTGACTTTTTTTTTGAGCAATTTTTGTGACTTTTTGAGGATTTTTTATGACTTTTTTAGTCGACTTTTTGGCAATTTTTATGACTTTTTTTCAAGCCCTAATAATGAGTGAATTTTTCAAGAATGTATGATTGATCGAAATTGATATTATTTTTATTATTTCTGGAGCTTTGTTGAATTATTGTTTAACTTTGATTTTTTTAAAAAGACAATAAAATAATGATAAAATTAAAATGCATTTTTAATAAAATCTAGAGGATTGTTATTTCATCAAACAAATAAAGGAATTGAACATTTTGAAAAAACATACCAGTGTTACATATCAGTAGCAATAAAATGTTAAATTCGATGCTAAATCGTTTGTTGGAAAAGTGCAAAAAATGGAAAAATAGCGAAATGAGAAAATAAAACGAAATGAGAAAAATATTGTTAATAAAATTACAAAATATTTTAAAAATACATTAAGCTCAAAAAGGCAGATCGATATGTGTATGCAGAAAAAATGGAAATAA
>LDKF01003067.1:8823-23151 GCA_001026735.1 Rotylenchulus reniformis | reverse complement strand
CTGCAGCTGAACTGCTCGAACTTGATGGAGTGTCCTCACCTAGCAACCGAAGGTCTTTAAGCGCGAAGCGCTTTTCCAACCGAAGGCGTTGCTCCTCATAGGAAACATCCAGACGCATTGCTAACCAATCTGAAGCCTAATTATCTATTTTTGACGCGTATCCTTATAGAGTAAGGTTACCCGCGCGGTTTTCCCCTGCGTTGCGACTAGTTTTTATGCTCAAATTAATCGGATTTTTGAAAAAAATGTCAGGAACTAGCTGAAATTCCCACAAAATAGTCATAAATTTGGCCAAAGTGGCCATTAAGGAATAATTTAAAGTTTAAACCATTTAGCCAGGAATGTCGAAAGTTGGGATTTTTTAAATAATTTATACCCGAATGGATCAATTTATTGAAAGTGTCCAAATTTACTGTTATCGTAATAAATTGCAGATTTTGTCCCGAATGGATCAAATGGGAGCCATAAAAAATTCCGCGAAATTTCCGATCACCTACAAAACTCGTGACGATCACGAGGGACTAATCAGAGAACCGTAATTTTGGGGGGAATCGCGGGAAACAAACTGATAAAGAAGCAACCCGGGAGTTGCCGAAATATTGGATGGGTTTATCGAAAGTGGCCCAAAATGGGTAAAGTAATAAATGGTTTTCTTTTCTACTCAAAAACCCAAATACTAATCGATCCATTTTATTCCGCACAACACAGAAGTGGACCTTTTTGTAGTTTGAGACATCAAAAACATTTTAAATTTTCACCCATGTTATGTTTCAACTTTCAACATTTGCATCAATAAATTTGAGTCAAACACATTTGACAAACATTTTTAGATAAAAACTCGAGACCATAACTTCCAACCCGTTGGTTTGGTGGATCTACAACAATGTTCCGAAAGTTTCATTTGGTTGATATCTGTGCGCACATGGCCGAAACATCAGCCAAACATCAAAAACATCGATGAAAATGTTCTCAAATGGTGTTTGGATAAGTTTGTTTGGATGAATCAAATGTGTTAAAATATTCGAAATCATCTTCTGAACACCCTATAGCAATGAGTTGGGTTTAAATTTTCTCGACTACAGTGGCTTCCAAAAAATGCTGATTTTAACCACAAAGATTATTATTTTTTGCAACGAAAATATGTACAAAATCAGGAATGCTGATGGTGATCAATGACCAAGATCAACAAACATCATCATCGCTATTATCAGAAACGGCCAACCTGTCGATGAGGATAAAGGTCATCATCCCCAAGTCAGGTGCAAAAATGTTGTTGACATGTTATTACCATGAGAATGGCGGTGACGAAAATATTCACAGGAACATGACAACACAAAAAATCGGTATGCCGACAATTTGGTTCATAATAAATCGAGAAAATTAGTGTGATATCCAAAAAAGATCAAAAAAGTGTCTATAACCCATTCGAATTGGTCCATGAAAAATTTGGCCAAAACATTTTGCATTTGGCCAAGCCATTTATTTTGGCCACAGTCTTTTTTTTCAAGAGATGGACCAATTCCAATGGGATTAGGCTCGGTTTGTACATATATAGATAATTTTGGTTCCATTTTTTGACACCAAATTCATTTTTTGGTTTTTGAACCGTTATTATAAACGAATGGGCCACAAAAGTGGTAAATATTCCAATTTTCCCGGGGTCCAAAACGAATCTTTACAGGCCTGTAAAGGGATTTTTTGACCACTTAGACTTATAAATTTTAAAGTTTTTTTAGCGTTTTTTTCAACAATAAGCTTAATTTCCACGATGAAATTTGTCTAAAAAATGGATTTCTCACAATTTTAATGTTCAGAAAATAAGGAATTGACGAGCAAAATGTGCATATAGTTTGTGAAACAATGATTTTAAAAATTTCATAAAAATTCAAAGTAAAGTTCGTGATTTTCAGGCTTGCATACCTATACCTTAAATTTAAATTATTATCAAATCGAATTACCTTAAAATTTTTAAATTTTATTTAAAAATCACAAATTTCAATACGAACGGATCAATGAAAAATCGATCAAAATTGTATGAGATACGAATTGGAGTAAAAAAGGGGCAAAATATGTACAAAAACAATTGTTTCGGGGTTCAAACCCCGAAAGTCTAACTAGTTAGACTTCGGCGGTACAAAGTTGGCCATGTTTAGGGCTACGACATCCGAATTTGTGGGCGGCCATCCAGAAGAAGAGGATACCGATGGCCAAAAACGCCGAAAGTGCCAAGGACAGGAGGGCCAAGTGCTGGAAAATTCGAAGATTTGGTTTAAAAATTGCCCAAAAATTTAAAATTTTGATGATGATGGATGCAAAAAAATCGGTAATGGATGAGAAAAGCAAGAACATGGGATTTTTTTGAGAAATTATTCAAAAAATTAAATTTTACCGTTGTACATTTTTTGGCAAAAATATGCCATTATGGACCTTAAAAAAGGAGGAAAATGAAAATTCAAAAATATGGCTAAAAAGAGGGAAATAGCCTTGTTTTGGCCAATAAGTGTCATAATTCACCAAAAATAATAAAAATTGGTCATATTTTTGACAAAATGTGATTTTATTATTTTTTGTTAGCAAATGTTTCAGAACTTTTAAAAGGTTGTTGGTTCCTCCCCTTCATTCGTTTCTTTTAAGGTTTTTTAGTTTTTTGGAAGTTTTTTAGTATAATCCGGAGAGATGGAACCGGGTTAGCTACACGTGCACTTGACGTGCGCGGACGTCAACGTGTTCCAACTGCTCAACTCTTTGGTGCAATTCCTGCACAACCTCGGCATTCCGCACATATTCTTCGTGGGCCTGAAAATCGGAAAAATTTTCAGAAATTTTTTTTTGAACCCGCCTTGGCCATATCACGGGCGATTTGCTGGCCAAACCCTTCGATCAGTCTTGGCAAGTCCATAGTAGTGTAGGTCTAAAAATGCAAAATTTAAATATTTGCGCAAATTTTCAAGGATTTCATTGGTTCCGAGAGATATGAAATTTTTAACCAAATTTCGAACTAAATATTTTTTTCCCAAAATTCAAGTATTGTTCAAAAATTTTTAAAAGGAAACTTTTTGTTTTTGTCCAAAATCTTTTATTTTCAGATTTTTAAAAATTTGACCGAAAGATGAGGTCAAAAATCTTTTCTTTTATAACCATAAATGATTTTAACAGGGGTGGTCACGGATACGACTTTTTCTAATCCGATGCTAGGTCTTTTAAAAAAGGCCCAATGTGGCCAATTTGGCCGAAAACTTTTTTTGTTTGACTTGCTAGGTCGAAAATAAAAAAAAGGCAATCGTGCAGAATTTTATGCTCTATCTTCTGATATTTTTATTTTTTCGAAATTCGAACCAAAAGTTCGAAATATCCACTAAAAACTCAATTTTTCAGTATTTCGAGAAAATTTCTAACTTTTTGGCCGAGAAGAAATTTTAATTTTGATTTTTGGTTGGAAATAAGCATATAGCTTGTGGATTTTAAATTTATTTTATTATTTTTTAAATTTTTGCCCACCTTCGGGTCGAAATATTCGTGTTTTGCGGGGGCCTCCGGGTTTCCGAGGGGTTGTGGACGCAGCATTTGCCGCGCAACTTCCACATCTTTTGCTGTGGTTCGGGCCGCAACTCTCCGTTGGCATAATGCCAAAGTCAAAAAAATTGAAATTTGAAAAATAATTGCCATTTGTATTTTTCCTAAAAATAAAAAACCCTAAATTTATATGAAAGTTATTATTAGTTTTTATTTTATTCTATGATTTCTATCTAATCCCAAACTTCAGATTTGGTAGCAAAAAATAATTTTTAGAAATTTATACCATATTTTTTTTAGAAAAAATTCCTGGATATGATCATTTTTGAATGCTTAACATAATTTGTTGCAGAAATAAATAAAAATTAAAGAAATCTCAAATTATGCACTTTATTGATACATTCTTAAGCTGTATGTATCTTATATACATAATTTAGATTTTGCAACTTTATAATATATACTCCAAAGTGTAGTAAATGTAATTTGATGCATAGTTTGGCACTTTTAAAATGATCTTGGCCATTTGGGAAAAGATCGATTTTTTCGAGAATGATCAGGACCAAATTTGGCCATAATGACTAATCACATTTCACGCTCAAATTGGGCATTTTGAAATCGAAAAATAGGCCAAAAGTTGGGTTTGTTTTTAAAGATCGATAATTTCGCATCCAAAAAATAATTAAAATTTTTTTTCTTTTTTTTTCATTATTTTAAATATTTTTTTTCGCATAATTTTCCTACATATAGTAAATTTTTATTTCTATTCTGCTTTAATACATATTTTTTAAATGAATTTTTCCAAAAAGTTATATACCGTAAAACCTGTATTACAACCCCGGGGGTTATATTTTTCAACCCCACTCCAGAAGGGGGGTCTATTACAGGGGGTTCAATTGCAGGGGGGTTATAATACAGGTTTTACGGTACATTATTTAGTTTTTTGTTTAAATTTTGAATCTTAAATGCAATTATCATAATATTTCCGATATGATTTTTGAATTTGGCCATTTTCAAAATTAACATTTTGCTTATAAAATGCCCATTTTTACAATTTGAAGGGCCGAAATGGTCCAATTTTGGTACTTTTTGGACCTTAAAATGCCATTTTGTTTGGCTTTTGTTCTCTGGACGACATTTTGCAATGAATGTGCCAAAAGAGAGACATTTCCAACAAAAATGCCCTTTTATAGGATGTGAAAGGGCATTTTTGGCACATCTCGAATTTCCCGCTGTTGCTGACCTTTGGAAAAACCAAAAATTCTGTCCATTTTAGGCATTTTTGGGCATTTTTCGGACCCATCCAAAAATCTTTAAATATTTTTTAAAATTTTTTGGTAAAAATTATCAGAATTTCACCAAAATTATAATTAATCCATGGTTAAAAATTAAAGAAAATTTTAGCGGTCAAAATAGAATTTTATTTTGAAATTCAACCATTTTGCCGAATAAATTAAAAGAAAAAATTATTAGAAAAAAACAAAAATGATTTTTTCCCCAATTTTTAATCAATTTACATCGATTTGTGATATGATTTTTTCATTATAAGAAATCGCAACTGATGCAACAATTGTAATGGAAACCAAAACATGAAAAGATGATGACCATATGATGAAAAAGACATACAAATTTAGAAGAGAAATTTGAATAATCTATGTTTAAAAAAATAAGTTAATTCCTAAAAAATTTAAGGCCTAAAAATCTCGGAAATTTTGCAAATATTTCGAAAAAATCAGCACTGAGGCGGTAAAAAATCGCCACTTTAGCCAAAAAATCTCAAAACATTTTAAAAAGAAGGCCAAAGCTCTAAATAAACTAAATATATACTTGTAGCCATAAGAATGTTCCAAATTTTCAAAATATATATTCTGGAGCGATGAAAAATAGCACGCAATAAAGAGAGACAGAAAAGAAATGAGTATGGATCAATTAATAGTTTAATAAAATTGGAACATTTTTATGGCCATTAGTTTAGAAATTTTAATTCGCTTTTTGGTTTTTTTATTATTTTGCATTTTTCAAAAAAAGAGTTTTACTCGAAAATTAAAATTTATTCGTGCAATTAGAAAAATTAAAAAGACCAGAAATTTAAATAAACTATTACATATATTGGTCTTTTATACAATTTGCCAGCAAGTTGCAAAAATAAGTTTTAATCCAAATATGGCCAAAGTGGCGCTGTTTTATAACCTCCTAACACCAAAAAATCGCCCACTCATTTTAGGAATTGAACTTTCCCCCAATTCTTGATTAATATGCAAAAAAACCACTGCGCCATGACGAAAGTTCCGTTTTCGAATAAATTAGCGAAATGTCAAAAAGCGCACCAAAATGAATGAATACATCCGATTTGCGTCAGAATGGCCTAATTAAAATATGATAATAATGAGTGCGTCCAATGACACGGAAAAAATATTTAAAAATTGCATTTCGTCATGGCGCAGTGGATTTCTTGCTTGAAATTCAGAGGAACAGGTTCGATTCCATAGAAGTAGGTGATTTGATTTTTTTACTTTTTAGATAGGCGAAAAATATTTTTTTAAAAAGCATTATAGAGAATGGAATAAATGAAAGTTGAAAAAAAGAATTAATGCAATAAATTTGAAAAATAATAAAATTCTGTGTCATTATTAAGATAAAACAAATTAAAATAGGATTTGATTGCCATATTTTATAAAAATGGCCATTTTATGCAAAAGTTGGCCATTTTAGCTAGAATTTTTGAATTTATTTAATTATAAATTTTTGTTATGTAAAATATCATTGACCAAAATTACGGCGTTAGAGCATTGAAAGACTTCCAAATGGCCCAAATAAAGTTTTTAGAGCTTAGTATGCCATAGTTATAAAAGTTTTTTTGAAAATTTTATGAATTTCAAAATATACAAAATATCCTGTTTTCCAGAAAATTTCAAAAATTTTCACGGATAAAAATGACAAAAAATCAGTAAGATTTACTTACATTTTGGCCTAGCAAGCTTATAATTTTAGATCTGAATGGGTTTTTATAAATTCTAGCACCAAAATGAAGAATTTTATTTGATATGTAATTGTTGTGTACCCGAATAAATGAGGGTAGCCCGTGGGAATCGAACTTGAGTTTCCTTTTTGTTGAATCCAGACATCTACCACTTGGCCTCGTGGTAGATGTCTGGATTCAACAATAATAGATTCAAATGGTCTGGAAACACCCTTAAATGGTGTGCCGACACTTGCGGCCCATTTCATTATAACTTGGTTCAAACTAAACCTAAAGAAATGAGTTTGGTGTCAAATAATCGAGCAAAAAATTAGCTACAAAATTAGCCTAAGACCACCCAAATTGATGAAAAAAAAAGTTATGGCCAAATTAATGATTTTGGCCAAATTCACAGTATTTTGGCCATAACTTTTTTAATTTATGGACCAATTTGGGTGTGCTTGGGCTCATTTTGTAGCTAATTTTTTGCTCGATTTTTTGACACCAAATTCATTTCTCTAGGCTTAATTTGAACCGAGTTATAGCGATAGCCGCAAATGTCGTATAATCCCTTAAATATGGTCTTAAATAATAAGGAACAAAACAATTCGTCGGAAATTCCGCAAATTCCTCTCCAAAAGGGTAATGATTGATCAATTACTAATTAAATAGTATGTCTATTAAAAATTTTATTTTTCTGTATAAAAGGGTAGGAAAACCAATTGAATTCAAAATTAAAAAAAATTGTTCATAAATGTTCAGATTTTTAACGACCAATAAGTGTAAAATTTTATATGTAAAAAAATATTTCTCTGCAGAATTAGGTTATATTTTTAACAATTTTTGATTGTGATTGTGCGGTTTCCAATTTTAACAAAAAAAATTAATTTTGCCAATTTAGTATTATAGAGAGCCCGGATTTTTAGTTGCTAAAACCCCAAAAATAGTTACTATTTTAGTTTTTTTATCCCAAATAGTTGCTAAAAGCCAAAAAAGGACCAAAAATAGTTTTTATACCATTTTTATTGCATTTTTATGAAGGAATTTTGGCCCCAAAAAAGTCCAAAATAATTTTTATAGTTTTAAAAAAAACATCTTTAAAATGCTTCAAAACCATCTATAAAAACATGTTTTTCGTGCATATTTCGCTAAAAAATGAAAATAAAAAAGTTTACAAAATTGGATTTCCCAAATTTCTCAAAAATTTTCATCTGGATTAAGCTATCCATTAATTTTTCGGAATGATTACTGTAAGCCATGCATCTATGTAAAATACTTGGGAAAATAATTATTAGGCCTAATAACTACTGTACCCTGTCCTTTTTGTGCATTTATTTTCTTGCCAAAATGTTTCAAAAGGGCATGAATCATGCCAAGATTTTCGTATGACAATAATTATCTTAGCAAAAGCAATCAGACAAATTGAGGTGTTGTTGCAGGATATGATGATGGCAAATGAAAAGATTGGCCAATAACAAAAAAGAAATGACGAATATTTTATTGATAATAATTGCCAATTTTCTTGTCAAGATAAGTGCAATGTAAAAATAATAACCTATAGCAATCTTATCAAGTGAGACAATTCATAATTTGTAGTAGAGACCGGAATTTGCGAAAATGCAGGAGCAGAATTGCAGGACAGAATTTTTGAAAAATGCACGACAGGATCCTGCTGCAGGACTTGCAGAATTTATCCTGCACCGGATTAATCCTGCACAAAAATCCTGCATAATCCTGCATACTCCTGCAAAGGTCCTGCTCCGGTCTCTAATTTGTACCAACATTTTTACTACAACAATGCACCACAATCTTAATAAAATTATCATACAAGTATCCTTTCATAATCTAGAAAAATCTTTTTTTAATATACATAAATTGACATGGAAATAAATTAAATTTTGGCCAAAATATTCTTTAAAAATTTATTGTATAAATTTGACTTACCATGTTTTCAATCATGCCATGATTTTAGATACCAAGAATTATTTGGTCATTCTTGAAACAAGAAACTAGTCATGACATTAGATAATTTTCTAGCTTATTTTACCAAGAATTTATTATAAAATCTATGGATAAGCGATAGAAAATCCATTGAAAAAATAATATTTTGGCCAAACTTTCGTACTATCTTAACAACATTGGTTATGTAGTTTGCCATTTTTTGACCAAGAGTTTGCCATTTTTTGATATAACTTATAAAAATCTTGTCAAACTTAACTAACCTTAAGAAAAATTGGCCACACAAAATTTGGATAAATTTTTTGCCAAAAAACTATGTGAAAAGGCGTGCCAAATATTTCCGATTATCAAGAAAAATTAACCAAATTTTCTTGTTAAGATTATTATGGAATTTTTTGTAATTTTTCGTGAATTTTCATGCAATATGTACTGTAAATCTTGCCAAGATATTGTAAAAAATGTAAAATAAATTAAGATTACTGATGAGTCTTTTTTTGGCTCCTCCACCCTCTCCGATTCGAGATTCTCGAAATGATAATCGGAGGCATAATTGCATATTTTTGTCGGCATTTTGATGATGTCAAGGAAAGCGGGGGGTAAATGCACTAACAAGGGAGGTTCCCGAGGTGCCGCACCCCAATTGCTTCGGGACCCATTCCAATTTATAGAGCGTCGGCGCTAACCGCGACAGTATCATATCCATTTGTGCTACCAACGATCAAGAAATTTTATATAATTTTTTTGTTTTTTGTCGACGTGCTTTAAGCACGGGCTTGATGGCAGGATGGATAGGTGGTCGAGTGTATAAATGGACGGATGTGAGAATGGATGGACATTAATTACAATTATAAATATAAGATAATTATTTTGGTATTATATAATATTTTTTAGTCATTGTTTCATGTATGATATGAAGCAAGTATTAAACCACACCGGAGGACCCGCCCGTAAAGCATGAAAAAAAAATTATTTAAAAAATTAATAGAAAATTTCTTGATCGTTTGTAGCACAAATGGATATGGTAGTATCGCGGTTAGCGCCGACGCTCTATAAATTGGAATGGGTCCCGAAGCAATTGGGGTGCGGCACCTCGGGAACCTCCCTTGTAAATTGTGCCGTTAATTGCTTTATTTTTTACACGCAAAAATGTATATTTTTGGTCACTAAATATAAATATGGCTATAATTAGGTCGTTTTCCCTAAAAAAAAGTCCAGGAAACCAAAAATAGCCTGGGAGAAATTTAGTTCAAAAATCTCCGAACAAATCTAAAACCTAGGCGTTCTAATTTTTCAGAATTTTCAGAAGCCTAGTGAGCATTTAATTTTCTAGTATTTTCCAGAATAAATTTCCACGGGTTCAAGATTTTTAAACCCATATTACTTGTTTGTTGCATCTTTTTTATTTATAAATTATGTGTCCTAGATTCTAGAATTTTTCAAAGGTCTAATGGACCTAAATATCAGCTAATTTCAAAGCCTAATGGACCTCAATTTGCAGAATTTTCAAAGGACTAATGGGCTTTGATTTCCAGGAGGGCCTCGAATGTTTTTTTCTAAAGGCCTAATGGACTCGATTTGCAGAATTTTTAAAAAGTATAATGGACCTCACTTTCCATAATTTTTTTTTGGTTTTGGGTCCTCGATTTGCAGATATCTGCACCAAAATAGAAAAAAGCACAGTTTTTTGTACCATGGTAGGAGAGGGGGAAAGGTCATCATAATTGGTACATTTTGGTGTGCTATGTCCTCCGTCCTCCTAATTGCTGACTGAGTGGGGTGAAGGTTTAAAGTAATGTAAACACATGCACAAAGTTACACTACAAAAATGTTCTACCTTTTTACCAAGGCAGAGAGTACTGTAATAACGATGTGTAGAGCAGACAGCGGCAGAGGAAGAGGTACAAAACCATCTTTTTCGTCATGGATTTGTAGTAGTTGTGTGCCCCCACTAATTGGGGTTATCTGGTCCCTTCACTTCACCACTATCCGAGAAGATACAATCCCTACATAATACAGTATATATTACATGGTATAGGTCAGAGTTTTTTTACTATAAGTTCATACCGTAATACTAGCTTACCCTAGGTATGGGTGCTACAAAAATCGTGATGGAAATTCTTGTCATTATTGCCTTTTTGACATTTTTGGCACAATTTGGGCAGTGTGCCAAATTTTGCGCAACCATTTGGTCCATACAAAAAATGCCTAAATATGCTAAATGGGTCAATATAAATTGTAATTGTGCCGAATATATCAAACTATTCCGAAAGAAAAAAATATAAGATTACCGTATTACCTCTATTAAGTCCCCACCTCCCACCCCTCCAATAGATCTCCCTCCTCTGAAGAAACTCTAGTGTAAATCTCTAATAGACCCCCTCTCCAGAGGGGTTGAAAAATAAGACCCCATGGGGTCCTAATAGAGTTTTTATTTACCTATATGATTTCGAAAGAAATTCCTGAAATATTAAAAAAGTGTCAAAAACGGCTCGAACTTTTTACCCACCCTGGTAAAATAGAAAAAAGAGCCAAAAAGGATCAAATGTGTCATTAGTCATTACAGTGATGGGCCCTAAATTTGACAAATTGAGCATCTAAATATAATGAAGATGAAGAAATTCTCAAAATAATTAAAAAAGATTTAAATGTAAAAATGAGTGGAATAAATGCGCTAATTTTGAGTTGCATACAAATTTAAAAAAATAAAAAATTCCTAAAAAACCAATCAGAGAAAAATAGATAATATAATAATTTTAAACAAAATTATGCTGGAATTATTGTATTTAGTAAAAAAGTTATTAATAAAAAAGATAAATATTGAGGAAGGAAGAAAAAGGATAGAATATGGCCGAATTGGCACAAAGCTCAAAATTGGCAAATTTGGACCATATGAATGACAATTATGACAAGCGATTATTGCCTCCAGCAGATTAGGCATGATTGTACATGGATTATGACTCAGATATGTTTATGGTTATATAGGTAAAGCAAATTTGGGTGGCCAATTATTTATCACAATTATGGGGTAATTTTCAGACTTTGTACATATGGCCAATAGATTGCCAAAAATTGCAACTTTTAAACGAGATAGAATACCCAGATAATGTCCAACCTTAATGTATAAAAAAACTTTGAACATGGAACAAAAAGTTGCAAAATGGCAAAAATATCATGTAATAAATTCAAAAATATGGCAAAATGATAAAAAAAATACAATAATATTTATGTATTTATTATTTTTTGATACCTAGTACCTAGGATATATTTCAAATGAGAAAAAGTGGCTAAAAATGGTCAAAAGTAAATTAAGGAAACTGTGTTTTGTAAAGAAAAGAGCAACCACAGATGAGTAACCAACCACAAGTCATATATATACAGTAATAGAAAAATGACGAAAACCCACAAATTAGTATTAGTAAGTAGGGGGATTCGATGGTAATGGTGAATCACGATGATTAGTCTTGGGTTCATACATCGTACATCATTGACAAATCAACCATTTTATGGACTGTGAAAACCTTTTTTGTTAGTTTTTTTACCAATTTGTCCAAAAGGTTCAAGAAATGACCAAAGACGGCGAAATAGTGGAAAGATGGCCTAAAATATTGCAAAATGACCAAAGATGAGCCAAGATGAAGAAAAATATGACCCAAAAGAGTCAGAATGGCCAAAGCTGGCCAAAAGACGTCAAATGGCCGAAGACGACCAAAAAGGGTTCGGGATAGCCAGATTGACCAAAAGATGTTAAATGGCTAAAGATGACCAAAAAGGACCAGAATGGCCAGATTGCCAAAAGATGTCAAATGGCCAAAAGCTTCAGAATGGCCATAGTTGGCCAAAAGGTGTCAAATTGCCCAAAATGGACAAAGTGGCCAAAAGCGTCAGAAAAAGATGGCCAACTGCCTAAGATGGTGTCAAGATAGCCAAAAATGACTAAATGGTGGCAAAGCGGCCAAAGATGAGCCAAATGGTGGCAAAATGGCCAAAGTTGGCCAAAATATGACAGGCGGAATAATATGGCAAATAAATGTGTTTTCTGTTGACAAAGTGGCCTAATTTAGGGTGCTAAACATGTACAACAGGAGGATACTGTATGTACAAAGTGCAAAGTGCATTTTGGACCAATAACATGATGAGTATTATTAAAGTTTTTGCTGATTATAATACACAAATATGCAACTTTTGTGCAAAAATATAGTATATCTACAAATATACTGTGCCATAAAATGTGAAACTACCAAATTCAAAATATGAACGTTGTAGACGTCATCAAATTCTTGTAAAAAGGGCAAAATTCCATTAGCAACAACCGCGAAAACCAAAAAAAAAATTGGCACAATATTGCCCATTTAATCTGTAAATCAAATTTTTATAATTTAGTTGCTAACCCCTTAGATATTTTGGATGCTTTAGGGGTAGAGTTAGGGTTGGATGGCATAGTGAATTTATGGAATTTTTAAAAATTTGTCGTGGGTGATAGTAAATAAATGAAAAACCCAAACATTGCGTTTTAATACGGTTACAATCTTTCTTCACCAGGTGCTAAAGTGTTTGTGTTTTATTTCTTAACATTATCCTTTTTGGCATAAAGCTATCTAAAATGCCGAAATTCACTCTACCCTATCATTCCCTAACTCTCTCCTGCCCTAAATACCTAATGCTTCAGGGTTAAAACCAGGGTTTCCAAGTCAAGGGTGCTTGAAAAAAGTACAACAGGCTAAAAATTAAAGATTTTAGGGTCCAAAAAAGTACACTCCTTAAAAATGCTAAATTTTCCATTCCATATTAAATAAATTACCTTTATAAACAATTCTTCGTTTTTCCAATAAATATATCTCTGCATTTTGTGACTGTTTATATATAATCAGGGGCAAACAGAAAAATTTCCGGGGAGGGAAGAATACCACCAGCCCTCGATAGAGGGGGTCTCCAGCGCCGGAGAAAATTTTGGATGATTTTTAAAGGAAATCGGTCAATTTTTCTTCAAACTTAAAAAAAATTTCCTTAAAAAATTCAACAAGGGACCACCTTTTTAAAAAATTTCGTCGTTTTTAGGTAGGGTTGATCGGGATCGGGATCCCGGCCGATTTTCGGGATCGGGTTGGCCGGAGTCGATCCCGATCCCGATCCCGGATCCCGATTTTCAAAATTCGGGACCGGGATCGGGATATCCCGATTGCAAATTTCGGGATCGGGATTATCCCGAAATCCCGAGATTTTTTTCGGGATTTTCAAAAAATGACTTAATGTAAAATTTTTTAAAGAAAGATTCAAAAATTCTTCGAAATAACATTATCAATATAAAAAACTCATTCATTATCATCTTCTTCATCGTCTTTCTCTTCCTTTTCTGATAGCGCGGAAGGACCCATCATCAATTTGTCCAAATTTGCTTTAATGACCAATAAAATTTTAAAAGTACTTTTTTTAAAGATTTGTACTTTTTTTGGACCAGGGGTGTACTTTTGTACTTTTTTAGTAAAAAATGACCAATTTTCTTAAGGAAAAAATACTAAATTTTCAAAATTTTCTGAGAACAGAGATTTCAAAAATCTTCACAGTAATTGTCTAATTGTGAAAAAAACATTTTTTTGTTAAATTTTGACAACAAAAATTGTGAAAAAAAATTATTTTTAGAAAATCCTGTCTTTGAAAATTTTAAAAATCTTAGCCCTATGAATTTTTTGAACATCTGAGGTCTTTGATTTTTTTTTTGAAAATTCTAGGCCTGCGAAAAAATTTTTTTTTGGTAATTCGTCCATAAAATTTTCCCAGACAAGGAAATTCCCTAAAATTTTCAGAGCCTTGTCAATTTTTTATATGTTCGTTGTGCAAAATTTCATAGGCTTGGCGGAAGGTAGCGAATCGCTCAAAATTTGGGTGGCTTTATAATTTTGCAA
>LDKF01003065.1:0-13394 GCA_001026735.1 Rotylenchulus reniformis | reverse complement strand
CTTTCATCAGAGATCACTTTTTCTGGTTGCTACACATTTTGCTTCCAAAAACTACCACCCCAAAAGAAACGCAACCAACCAACAACAATGGGCTTCTGGGACAGCGCATGGAATTGTGTGGTCAGGGCCGCCGAGAAGACCGCCAAGATTGTCAAGGAGACAGCCGTGGTGGCCATTGGCGCTGTGGCCGGAGCCGTGACAGGTGGGAGTGGGATGGGTGGTTGGACGTTCTACTGATAAGGATACTGTATACCATACCAGTCGCTTGGCCCATTGCCATTTTTACAGCATTTTATTGAAGGCGCAACATTCGGTGCCATCGCCGGATTTGCGGTCGCTGGACCCGTTGGCGCTGTTGTCGGAGCGGTAGGCGGTGCCGTCGAGGGAGCGCCTGTTGGTGCCGCCGGCGCTGTGGTCCTCACATTCACCGCGATGTTGGCGCTCGAATGCGCATCGGTTGGTTCGGAAGGGGGGGGGGCTGGCTCGCAAAAATTTTGGACCCTTTACCACCACAGAGCATGCTGGGACTTGGACCCAACAACAATGGAGGCGATGACGGAAGCAGTGATGGCCCTGACAGACCCGCCGCCGGTGGTGCTGGCACTTGCGGAGGAAAGGACAAGCAATGCGGCAGCGGCCTGCAGATCGCTCGTCAGCAAACCAAAACCAGTACAGTAATATATAAAATAAAATGGCCAAAAGAGGACTTTTAAGTGCAACCAACCACCCATAACTCTGCCTAGTCCAGATTTATGATCTTGGTATTATAAAACAAAATTAGCCCAAGTGCATTGGGATTGACCCCAAAAAGCATTACGGCCAAAATAATCACACGTATTGGCCAATTCCCCGCACGTGTGCTATTTCGGTCATATGTAACTTCTAACCATCTTGACCAATGCTTTCGCAATTAAAATCTTGAGCTATCTTTTGATACCAAACCCATTTCTTAAAATTGCTTTTAAATAGAATTATGGCCTTATTGAAACGTCCTCTACCGTAAATTAGCAGCGTTGTTTGCATTTTCTTAAGCTTAAAATTATAACGAAAAGCGGCTCAATCAAAGTACATTTATTCACATCCGTGCCTTTCTTATAGGCACCTTCGATGTGAATCTGGACAGCCCGTTCATCACGCCGGACGAGCTCGCCGAACTCATTCGCCGTGTGGCGCCAGCACATGCGGCCGAGGACATTCTGAGGAACCATCGGAAGAAGAGGGTAAGTGGTGATGAGAGTGATGAGGAGGAAGACGGTTAAAGATGACAAAATAGGGGAGAGGAAGAAGAGGGTTAGAGATGACTAAATATAGGAAGGTTAGAGATGACGAAATAGAGGAGGAAGACGGTTAGAAAGGGGAGGGGGGAATTGTTAGTATGTATACTTATGCCATACAAGGTCCCAATTCCCCTAAATTCTTGCAGTTTTGTACCAAATGTGGCCAACTGTTGCGCATGTTGTGCATGCTTTGTGACAACAGTGGTGCCACCTGCTGGAATCCGGCCCATTGTCCGCACTCGCCGTGCGCTTTGCCGCCCCCTACCGCTCAGTTCTGCACCGAATGTGGCCTAGCTGTGCATATGCACGCGTTGTGTTTGGCTTGCGACTCCTCTGGCATCATTTGCGCCAATCCGGCCCATTGTCCTCACTCGCGGCGAGCTCCGCTCGCTCTTCCGGCCCCTGACGCTCCGTCGATCGCTCATCAGTTGCCCCCGAACTCGCCGCGCGTGTCGGAACCGGACTCGTCGCTTGATGTGTCGTCATTCCTGCTGAGCAATCTGTCTCTTTCGGATTCAGACGACGAATAGACAAGCCAACCATGATCGCCAATGTGCCACAAGACAATTTTCTTTAATTTATTTGAACTACAATTCTATCAAATTACGATCCATGGATCTATACCTATCTAACATCAATCTTGTCCAACTCATTGATCTTTGTCTAAAATATTTGTACTTGTAAAGATTTTTTGATGCGTTATATCCCCTTTTTTTTTGTCCCAAATGATTTTGTTTGTCGATTACAATATATCGAGTGATTTTGATCACTTAAATTTATGTTAATTAATTAGATTTGGCTGCCAAAAACTAGGCAATGTACCCATCTGCTGTCCTGCAACAACAACAACAATTGGTGCTCTACGAAGGGCCAACAACCCCAGCGGAAATGTGAACTTTTTGAGATAATTTTATCATTTTATGCTAATGATCAATTTTTGGCATAATTTCAGCAGCGACGACCTTTACGCTCTGTTAGGTGTGCCGAAGAACGCCAAACTTGACCGGATCACGGCCGCCTACCGCAAGCTCGCGCTTCGCTACCATCCGGACCGTCGGCCGCAAGCCGCCAATCATCAGATGGTAAAGAACAAATGGTCCATTCTTTTCCGATTTGAATTTTTTGCAGTTCCAAGCACTGAACTCGGCCTACATGGTGCTCAGCGACCGGCGCAAGCGCCGTATGTACGACGCGCTCGGGCACAGTGGGTTGCGCACGCTTGATCTGTTGGACAACGCGCCGGCGGGCACGCTGGCCAGCAAGCTTCGGGTCAGTTTTGCCCTGTCACAGCAGAAATCGGGATATCACCAAAAATTGCCCATTTTACAGGCCCAATTTGACCGGGTGCTGAATTCTGGCTCGACCCATGCATGCCTGTTGCGCGCCTTGCAAGCCTCCTTCGGCATCTCGTTTATTGTTTTGTGGCATGCCGCCTGCGGAACTTGGGTAATATAATATGATAAAAACAGGGGCCTAACCAGCAGGAAAAACCCCCCTAGGGAAGAGGGTCTCCAGTGTTCCCGACCGGGGCCCGTAGAAGAAAATTTTGATGAAATTGTCATTCTCCTTCAATAAAAAATTTAACAGGGGGATCCTGTTGATTTTTTAGTTTTGGCATTTCGCGTGGGGCGAAGAAATGCCCAAAAAGGCACTAAAATGTTTATTTGGCACAGTAGAAGGGTGCATCCTTGTGCAATTTTGATTTTTTGCAGAAGTTTGCGTGTCGGCAGTGGGACACCCACATCAATCCGGCCTTACTGCCCAAACACGACATTGGACAGCCCGGCGCGCATGGCCCGGTAATTGGTCACGCAAGCGCAGCGCCGCAAACAACCAATGCGGCACATGGCCCGGCGACTAGTGGAACAGCTCGCGCAGAGGTGAACCCGGCGCCGCAAGTGCCACCGCCGTTCACCGTTCGCATAAACGTCAACCCAGTGCAGCAAGTGCGTCCGGCACGCATCGGAAGCGGCCAACCGACGACATCCAACATTGTGCGCATTGCGTGCAACGAGGAGAGACGGGTAGGTGAATGTAAAGACGGTTAGAGACGGGAGAGAATGGGAAGAAAGATAGAGAAGGCTAGAGAGGAGAGGAAGACGGATAGAGATGGGCGAGAGATTGGAGAGAAAGATGGTTAGAGTAGGGCGAGAACGGGGAAAAGATGGTTAGAGATAATCGAGAATGGGGAGGAAGATAGTGGGGAGGGAGACGGTTAGAAATATCAGATCACTACCCATCCCAAATTCTTGCAGTTCTGCACCGAGTGTGGCCAACCGTTGCGCATGTTGTGCCTGCTTTGCGACCCCTGCGGTGCCACCTGTTGCAATCCGGCCCATTGTCCGCACTCGCCGGGCACTTCCGCCGCTGGTCACTGAGGAGGAGGAGGAATGACAGTCAGACCTGATCGCTCACAAGTTTTTCCTGAACACTAATCTCTACCAATCCAAATACCATTCGATTAAACTTCTATTTTTGCATCTTTGCCAATTTTTCTGAGCACGCGCCTTTAAGCTATCCCATATATTCCTGTTTTGCTCTTTCGACAGTGTTGTCTGTGATCAACTCTTTTAAATTGAAATGTTTTTTATTTCGCTTCTTTAACGGCAGGATTTTGCCCGCTTTAAATCATGTTTTTAACACATTCTTCTTCTTATCAGGTTATCAGCTAATCATGCTAGCAATTTTTTAGTTCCGATTGCTACACATTCTTTGCTATAAAAGGAACAACGCGACAACAACAACAATGGGCTTCTGGGACAGCGCATGGAACTGTGTGGTCAGGGCCGCCGAGAAGACCGCCAAGATTGTCAAGGAGACAGCCGTGGTGGCCATTGGCGCTGTGGCCGGAGCCGTGACAGGTGGGAGTGGGATGGGTGGTTGGACGTTCTACTGATGAGGACTAGGGACCGGATTTTTATGTGCAAAAATTTTCAAAATATGCGCATAAAATATGCACGTAAAAATGCCAAAATATGCTCAAAATTTCCAAAATATGCACAAAATATGCAAAAAAAATTGACCAAATATGAATGAAAAAAATCGAATTTTTTTTTCAAATGCAAAATGTGCATAAAATTATGCAATATCAAAAATTCACTCATTGCAATTGCAAACAATGTACATTTCAATGTTTTCCGGAGTAAAATTTGTTCTGTCGTCGGCCAGGATTTTTTTGTACATCGAAAAAGATCGCTCCACCTCACATGATTGGATCGGTGCATATTTGAAGGAAAAAAGGTGTAAAATTAAGGAAAATGGAAAATAATGCCATTTTAAGGTTCATTTTTTCATTTTTCAAATAATCGGCCCAAAATTTGAAAAATATGCTCAAAAATGCCAAAATATGCGGAAAATTTCTCCAAAAATGACCAAAATATGCGGAATATGCCCAAAATATGCGAAATATGCAAAATATGCACAAAAAGTCGAAAATATGCAGTTAGAAATCCATGCTAGAGCGTTCAAAACATGCTAAAAACATGTTTTACGTGATTTTCAGGCCGTTCTGAAGCTGCAAAAAAAATATGCATTTGCATAAAAATCCGGTCCCTAATGAGGACACTATATACCAATCGCTTTAACTCATTCAGGGCCCATTCGAGTTTGCCCATTGCCACTTTTTACAGTATTTTATTGAAGGCACAGCTGTCGGTGCCATCGCCGGATTTGTAGCCGGTGGACCCATTGGCGCTGCTGTCGGAGCGGCAGGTGGTGCCGTCGTTGGAGCCGCAAGTGGATCCGCCGGTGCTGTGGTCCTCACATTCACCGCGATGTTGGGGATCGAAAGCGCGTCGGTTGGTCCGGGAATCGGTGACTCGCAAAAATTTTGGACTCTTTACCACCCCAGAGCATGCCGGCACTTGTACTCAAGAGCAATGGAGGCGATGACAAAAGCAGTGATGGCCCCGACGGACCCGCCGGTGGTGATGGCACTTGCGGAGGAAACGACAAGCAATGCGGCGACAGCCAACATGGTTCTCTCCAATCATTTATTTTATCTGTGTGTTTCTTCACAGGCAACAGCTTCGATGTGAACCTGGACAATCCGTCATCTCGCCGGACGAGCTCGCCGAACACATTCGCCGTGTGGCGCCGGCACATGCGGCCGAGGGCATTCTGAGGAACCAACAGAAAAAGAAGGTACAAGAGAGTATAGGGGTTTAGTCGGACTGTTATTGAAGGTGTATAGAAAGGGAGATAACTCACCCCAAATTTTGATCCAAAATCCCTAAAATTCTTGTGCAGTTTTGTACCGAATGTGGTCTGCCTTTGGTCAAGTTGTGCATGCTGTGTGACCGCAATGGTGCCACCTGCTGCAATCCGGATCATTGTCCGCACGGACCGCGAGCACTACCGGCCCCTAACATCCCGGACGCTCTGCCGGCCCCTGACATCCAGAACCCCCTTCTGGCTCCCGCAGCGATTGCTCTTCCGGCCCTCGCTCCGATCGCTCTTCCGGCCCCTGACCCTCCGTCGATTTCTCATAAGTCGCGCACGAACTCGCCGCGCCTGTCGGAACCGGACTCGTCGCTTGCTGTGTTGTCAGACCTGAGCAGTCTGTCGCTCTCAGACGACGAATAGACAATCATGATCACCCATGTGCCACAAGACAATTTGATTTAACTTTTTGCATTTTACGATACTCTTAACTTCAATTCTACCAAACACGCTTTTTTATCCACGCATCTACTTGCATACCTAACCTCATTCCTGTCCGAATTCTCTTTGAACTTTTATACTTGTAAAGTTTTTTGATGCGTTATATCTATCTTTTTTGGGTCATATGATTTTGTCTATTGATTATATCGATGAATTTATGATGATATGCCTAAATTTGATTTTATTGAATTAGATTCGGCCACCAAAAACTACGCGCAATGTCCTCATCGGCTGCCCTGCAACAACGACAACAACAATTGGTGCTCTACGAAGGGCCAACAACCCCAGCGGAAATGTGAACTTTTTGAGATCATTTTATCATTTTATGCTAATGATCAATTTTGGCCACCAATTTCAGCAGCGACGACCTTTACGCTCTGTTGGGTGTGCCGCGGAACGCCAAACTTGACCGGATCACGGACGCCTACCGCAAGTTCGCGCTTCGCTACCATCCGGATCGTCCTGGAGTTGGCCTCACCAATCATGCGATGGTAAAGAAACAAAATGGTCCGTTCTCCGTTCATTTTTGATTTGAATTTTTTGCAGTTCCAAGCGGTGAATGCAGCGCATAAGGTGCTCAGCGACAAGCGCAAGCGCCGCATGTACGACGCGCTCGGGCATAGTGGATTGCGCACGCTTGATCTGTTGGACAACGCGCCGGCGGGCACGCTGGCCAGCAAGCTTCGGGTCAGTTTTACCCTTGTCACAGCAGAAATCGAGATAGTATCACCAAAAATTGCCTATTACAGGCCCAATTTGACCGGGTGCTGAACTCCGGCTCGACCCATGCATGCCTCTTGCGCGCCTTGCAAGCCTCCTTCGGCATCTCATTTATTGTTTTGTGGCATGCCGCCTGCGGAACTTGGGTAATATAATATGATAAAAACAGGGGCTTAACCAGCAGGAAAAACCCCCCTAGGGAAGAGGGTCTCCAGTGTTCCCGACCGGGGCCCGTAGAAGAAAATTTTGATGAAATTGTCATTCTCCTTCAATAAAAAATTTAACAGGTGGATCCTGTTGATTTTTTAGTTTTGGCATTTCGGGCGGGGCGAAGAAAAAACACTAAAATGTTTATTTGGTACAGTAGGTGGGTGCATCCTTGTGCAATTTTGATTTTTTGCAGAAGTTTGCGTGTCGGCAGTGGGACACCCACATCAATCCGGCCTTACTGCCCAAACACGACATTGGACAGCCCGGCGCGCATGGCCCGGTAATTGGTCACGCAAGCGCAGCGCCGCAAACAACCAATGCGGCACATGGCCCGGCGACTAATGGAACAGCTCGCGCAAAAGTGAACCCGACGCCGCAAGTGCCACCGCCGTTCACCGTTCGCATAAACGTCAACCCAGTGCAGCAAGTGCGTCCGGCACGCATCGGAAGCGGCCAACCGACGACATCCAACATTGTGCGCATTACGTGCGGCGAAGAGAGACGGGTGAGAATGGGATGAAAAGACGGTTAGAGAAGACGAGACAGTGGATAGGAAGACGATTAGAGAAGGAGAGAATGAAGAGAAAGATGATTAGAAATGGCGAGAATGGCATGGAAAGACTGTTAGAAACGGACGAGGATGGAGAGGAAACAGTTAGAAATAGACGAGAATGGAGAAGAAGACGGGAGAGAATGGGGAGGAAGATGGTTAGAGATAGACGAGATTGGGTAGTAAGACAGTTAGGGAAGTCGAGACAATGGGGAGGAAGACGGTTAAAGACGGACGAGAATGAGAGGAGTCAGGCGGTTAGAGATGAAGAGATTATTAGGGAGGAAGACGGTTAGAGACAAATTCAAACCCATATTTTGTTGCCGACTCTCCTATGTATATTCTTGCAGTTCTGCACCGAATGTGGCCAGCCGTTGCGCATGTTGTGCTTGCTTTGCGACCCCTGCGGTGCCACCTGCTGCAATCCGGCGCATTGTCCGCACTCACCGGGCACTTCCACTGGTCGCTGATGAGGAGGAATGACAACCAAACGTGATCGCTCATAAGTTTTTCGTTTTTCCTGAACATCTACCAAAACAAATTTTCCTATCTACAGTCTCTACCAATCCGACAACTCTATTCCATTTTGTTTTGTAAATTTTTTTCTTATTGCATCTTTGACTATGTTTTTTTTCTTGATCACATGCCCCTTGATCTGTCCATTTATTCCCGTTTTGCGTCTTTTGACAATGTTGTCTGTGATCAACCTTTTTGAAATCGAAATATTTTTTTTATTTCGCTTCTTCTTTGAAACAGCCGGCGGATTTCGTCCGGTCTTGTTCCTATTAATCATGTTTTGATACTTTCTTCTCGTTTTGCTAATCTTGCTAGCAATTTTCAGTTCCGACTGCTACATCCCATTCTGCTACAAAAGGAACAACGCGACAACAACAACAACAACAACAACAATGGGCTTCTGGGACAGCGCATGGAACTGTGTGGTCAAGGCTGCGGAGGTGGTCAAGAAAGCGGCCGAAAAAACCGCCGAGTTTGCCGAGAAAGCCGCCATTAGGACACTCGGTGTCATAGCCGCAACCGCGATAAGTCAGGGATAGTTGCTTGGGGGGGGGTCAATTTCATATTTTGTAGGGGGGTTTGGGAGGCAATTTGGTACGAGGACGAGGGCTCGGAGGAAAAGTTTTTATGAATATGTTTATTTTTACGGAATAGGCCAATTTTTCCAAATTTCTCGGGTTACGGGCAATTTCGGGACTCGGGAGGAAAGGGAGAATAAATTGACTATTTTTTTCGAAATTTTTTAGCGCTTAGCTTGGGCGGTCCCGCTGCTATCTGTGCCACCGCTGCTGTTGCTGCTGCTGCTGTGGTCCTCTTTTTCAGCAGCGGGATGCCGGTTGGTCGGGTGTTTTCCCTGCAGCTGCAATTTCGAAATCGAAGTTCGCAAATTTGAGAATCGCAGTCAGAAAAATGCAGGGTTCTTTGGATCTGAAAATTTTTTACATATACATAAACCTTAACCACATGAGCCAATTGGGTTTAGATCAAGAGCCTTGTTGTTGTTGTCTCTTATTTTCTTGACAAAACCTCATCAGACCCGATACCGAATACCGAAAAAAGGTCCCCATGCACACCGAAACCCGGACCCGGATCTAGATTTTTTCGAAGTGTAGATAGAGTTTTTTCTTTTTGTCAGGTTCGGGATCCTTTTATAAACCACTGATTGTTGCACGCAACAATTTGTTTCAAGGAAGATGATGATGTGGTGGGGATGGGGACACAGCGGCATGAACGCGAAGGCATCGGCAGCTTCAGCGTGAACCTGGAGAGCCCGTTCATCACGCCGGACCAGCTCGCCGAACTCATTCGCCGTGCGGCGCCAGCACATGCAGTCGAGGAGATCCTGCGGAGCCAGCGGAGGAGACGGGTAAATGAATTAGGGTTAGGGGTAGACTGTTAGAGAAGGCGCGAGAGAGTAGGTAGGAAGATGAGAGAGACAGAGAAAGGAAAGAAGAAACACCGTAAGAGAGGTGGAGCAGACCCGTAGCCAGAAATTAGGCTTGGAGGGGGGCGCGGCCAGAAAAAAATTTGTAAGGGGGTTTCGGCAACCCCGGTAGAGGCCGTTGAAGAAAATTTCGGGTTTTCAGCAGGCCCTTTTGTCAAAAAAAATTGGTCAATTTTTGCGTTTCTATAAATCAATTCCATTGTATTTGGGAGTGTCGGCCAGAAAAAAAAGTTTAAAAATTCGGTCTCATTCCTTAATGAATTTGGTCATTTTTTTCGATTTTTTTCCTTTTTCTCTTCGATTTTTCTTCTCTTTCCTACCCCAACCCCCTGAAAGTTTTTTAATTTTTCGGTCTTGGGAAGCACGCGCCCCCCGCGTCACCCCCTGCCTACGGGGCTGAGGTGGAGAAAATCACTTAAAATGGTTAGGAGCTTAGAAAATTGTTATTACATACAAAAGTTGAGCGGATTTTGGTCCCATAAATTCCCAAAATTTGTGCATGCAGTTTTGCACCGAATGTCGCCTGCCGTTGCGCAAGTTGTGCATGCTCTGTGACCCCAATGGTGCCACCTGTTGCCATCCGGATCATTGTCCGCACTCGCCCCCACGGGTATATTTTAATTTAAATATGTCCGAGAGCCAAATATGCATGGGAGTTAATTTAAACTGGAGTGTTAGGTCGGGGTCGGCCGATTTTTTTTACCCGGCCGATTTTCGGGATTCACCGTTATTCTTTATTTTCTATAAACCTTATTTCCTGTAAAAATTTAAAATTTTATTTTTTGAATTTAAAAAAATTTAGGTTAGGATAAGGAAATCACTTTAAGCAATCGTCTGGTCAATTGCTCCCCCCCCCCTCTCTCCACCCAAAAAAGCATGTAGAACCTCCAAAAAATTTCAAAAAATTTTATAGGACCGAAATTTCAAATGAAGGGGCTCCCCTGATTGAGAGTTGATGCCGATCAGGGTGTCTAAAAAGCCGTATTTATACGGCATTTGCCGTATTTTTGACCTTCTCGCCGTATTTTTCCGTATTTTTGCCCAATGCCGTATTTTGCCGTATTTTTGAAAATTTGGAATTTTTTTATCAAAAAATGTTTATTTTTCTTATGAAAATGACCTAAATTCTCAAAAATTTTCTCCGGCGGCCCCAATCGGAACCGCCGCCACCCTCACCCTATATGTAAAGTTTCTTTATAAAAATTAATCTCAAAAAAAACATTAAATTTTCTTATGAAAGTGACCGAAAATTTGAAAATTTTCTCCGGCTGCCCCTGTCGTGATCGCCGGCACCCTTCATTCAAGAGAAGATGAACTGTACATCATCGCCAAAGACTACTCATACGGAATGGAATCTCTTTATTTCCAACAAACAATTGCTTGACAAATTCAAAAGTAGGTAGCTAAAAATATACGGAATAAAATTTATGAATAATTTTATTTGATTTTTTAAAGGTTTTAAATAATGCCGTATTTTTGCCGTATTTTCCTCCTAAATTGCCGTATTTTTTCCGTATTTTTTGGACCAAAAATTGACAAATGCCGTATTTTTATGGTTTGGATCTAGTAGACACCCTGATGCCGATATTCTGTATTCTGTTTTCGGGAACGGGATTACTATCCCGAAATTCCAACTTTTGTTTCGGGATTGTAGTGCCAAAAGTGCATGTTTTGCAAGTGTTTGGCTCCCAGTCTGCTGAACATTGCCTAATTCAAAATACATAACTCGTGCAGTTCTGCTTTGAATGTGGCCAGCAGTTTGCCCAACTGCGCAGGATGTGCCTGCTGTGTGACCCCTGCGGTGCCACCTGTTGCAATCCGGCGCATTGTCCGCATCCGCGTGACAACGACGACGACCACGAAGAATAGGACAAGCAGACAATCATGATCGCCCATGTGCCATTAAACAATTTTCACTAATTGGAATTTTCATGGTCTCTCTATGCTATATATAAGCCAATTTTCTTTGATTTTTTCAAAAAAATTTTACGGTATTCTCAACTTTAATCCATCCAACTTCACTTTGTTATCCATGGATCTGCTTGTATACCTAACTCCAATCTTGTCCAACTCGTTGATTTTGGTCTAAAATATTTGTACTTGTAAAGCAGGTTTTGATGCGTTATACATATCCATCATTTTTGGTCTAAATGATTTTATTTGTCGATTACAATATATCGAGTGAATTTGAGGCACTTAAATTTGATTTTATTGGATTAGATTTGGCCACCAAAAACTACGCGCAATGTCCTCCTCGTCGGCTGTCCTGCAACAACAACAACAACAATTGGTGCTCTGCGAAGGGCCAACAACCGCAGCGGAAATGTGAACATTTTTCGGACAATTAATGAATGACAAATTTGGCCACCAATTTCAGCGCCGATGACCTTTACGCTCTGTTGGGTGTGCCGAAGAACGCAAAACTTGACCGGATCACGGCCTTCTACCGCAAGCTCGCACTACGCTACCATCCGGATCGGCGGAGACATGCCAATCACGACATGGTAAGTGGACAGTATTTGTACAGTTTAGGCAGTTGCACAAATTATTCAATTTTTCCAAATTGTATTTTTGTTAAAATGAATTATTTTGAACTCATTTGAGTTAGGTTAACTAGACTGCGAGGTAGGCCACTGATTGTATTGTCGAATGAAACTGCTAACGCAGTTCTAAAGCTTCGCTACCTAGATCGGTATGGAGTGAGCGTGCAACTCCGAGTGGTTATCATACGTGGTGGTGTTTTATACCATTAGATCTTTTGTGCGAGGATTGTTTGTCCGTTGGCCTTTTCTATGATCCAAGCGAGGTTTATGGACTCGCTCTGCAGTTAATGGATCAGTTCTACAGTTTATAAAAATAAACAAAATCCATGGGAAAACATAAGAAACACAATTGCACGTGTGATCAATGGAAACCATAAAATGCCCCTATCTCGCTTCGATTTTAAAAAGCATTTCCAGCATCGGAATAAATCCAGCTGAAAAATATATCAATAGGGGTAGTGGTGTCCTGTCAGAATCAGCATAGAACAGCTCGATCGCTTGCCGCAGTTACGAGATACAGCCGAAATACTAAAAACGCTTAAAATTTTCGAAGAATCATAACTCTGCTACAGCACATCCATGCAAGACGAGCAATATACCAATCAATAGAGTAAAATGTCCTCTACTAATCCCAGAAAAGAACAATATTAAATAGAAATAGCTTCATGGAAAAAATTAAGAGTTTTCAACGTAGGGTGAATATATGGTAACCAAAAACAGGGTCTAGGTGAAGATCGACTTGTATCTCGAAAAATAACGAACAGACAATATAATCGGCTCTTTAATAAAAGTTTGCCTATGCATTGTTCTGCAATATTGTTTATATAAGTTTAGAGAAAAAATAATTACTGAGAAGAGTTATGGCCAATATACTACAAAAAACGCTTCTCTGACACCTACAATAACACAGCATCGCCAACATCCAATACAGAATACCGCGAGCAAATCCAGCATCATTGTTAGAATATACACTGTTGATTGTGGTAAATACCACCTTGAAACTAACCCACTACCAAATGAAGACACCAAAAGAAACAGCATTCAAAGATCTCAATTTCAGAACGACATCCTGATCTCAAAATTTCCAATTTGGCTGGAGAAAAAAAAATTCGCTATTAGAAAATTTTTTCAAAAATGTGTTTTTCGACACGGAGAATCCGATTCTGGACTCTATTTTGAGCATTTTTGACATAGTCATTTTTCTGAACCCGGAAATCGGGTTCGGGACAAATTTTCCCAGATGCGCCTCAAAAAGTTGGCAGGTAAATGTGCAAAAATCAAGGCGCGCCGACCCCCAGAAATTGAGATATTAGTTTTTGAAGGCTAAAAAAACGAAAACCCTTACCCTTCTAATATATAGATAATGACTCGAACGAAAGGTTTCGGGGTTAAAGGGGGTCTGCGCGAAAAATGGTCGAAAATGCAATTTTGGTATGGTAATCGGGGTCGGAGATCACGATTTTGGGGTTTAT
>LDKF01003062.1:0-11356 GCA_001026735.1 Rotylenchulus reniformis | reverse complement strand
AGATCAACAACGACATATTTGAAAAGGCCTTCGGCCTGGTTCATCAAATATGCCTTTTTACGAAGGTCATACAAAATGGATAATTCATGCTGAGTCATATCACGTCGGACAGATATGGATTTTGGAATAGATGGGATACGAACAATTGCTTTTCGGAAATTGTAAAGGAAAGTATCACGGGCTTTTTTGTTGCGAAATGAAATTTTAAGGATCCTTGGCCTCTTCCTCCCCCCATTTTGCTCACGTTCAATCCGGGGATGGCGATGAATGTCCTCGACCACAAGCTCATCAGCCACGCCACACTCTTCAGCAATTGCCTTGACTGTTGCCTCCGTTTCTTCGTCCTCCGGCAGCCTTTCGATCACTGCTCGCATTGATTTCTTCCTGACCTCTTCCGCATCCAAAATGGCGTTGTTGACCATGCGGGCGAACATCGCTGGGTCCGCCGATGGTGGTGGCTGTCCCCACTGGACTCCGCTGCTGCTCTGTGTTCCCACGGGGTCAGCGAATCGATTGGATGCCAATCGATTCTCGCCCTGAACAAGACGGAGCAGATCCTCCACTTTGGCCTCGCGGCGTTCAAGTCGCTCGGCCCAGTCCGGTACATCCATGGCATTGCTGCTGTCATGCTTGCCAATCAGCTGCTCCACCAGCTTCTCAATCCGATCAAGACGCGAGGCGACATCGGCTGGAGTCAACCTATTGTTGCGAAGGGTGACGTTAGGCATTTTTGTAGCAGAATATGTAGCAATTATCTCTTAGGTTGACCTACAAAAAATCCAAAGTTAGTTTTTTTTTTAATTTTACAATACATTTTAAGAAAATATAGTTGATGGAAGGCATAGGGGAAATTTATTGGCCTCAAAATGCCAATTTTTCACAGTCCACTGGTGTAAATAAGATTTTTTATTGTAATATTTTTTTATTTAAGCCGGTGTCCACTGGTACTAAAATGAACAAGAATACTGTATATGTATATGGGGCAAATTCGTTTGCTATAGTAGCATAGGTGTTAAAATTCGATTTTATTCTTTAAAGTACTCCATTCCAAATTTTAGTTTTTGAATAATTGTGATTAGTTTATTATAATCATATTGGTGTAATGTACAGGGTCGAATAGATGATAGTGGATCAGACAAAAAAAATTTTTCGCTTCAATGGTGTCTTCTGGATATTTTTTCCTCCATCAAATCCACAACTTCTTTGGCCAGAGCTCTGATTCGCAAGTTCCACCAGCAATAAATGATCGGATGACTGGTCAAACTCAGCTAAAAGACCAAATTAAATTGTAAATAAATAAATTACCAAAATCAATGTATTGCCGAGAACATTCAGCAGAGTTCGACCATTCAGAGAATCCACCCCGTGGCCGAACAGAGCAGTGGAGGCCCAGGGAAGGGCAAAGAAACCGATGAAACGCAAAGTCAGTGACACAGTGATCAGAAAGCCCTGGGAAGTGATTAATACCAAAAATTGACCATTTTACCCATTTGGAAAATTCATAATTCCGAATATTTTTTAATGTTTTACATATAGTGGGTGTTATAATAATTATCCTATTTATTTTGCCATTACTTGGGTGATCATCTCCCGAAATCGGAACATCTCCGTCCGCCGTTTTCGTTCCGCAATTTCTTGGCTTCGCGGCGAAAGTTGGTGGCGGCCGCTAGTGCTGACCATCGGGGACGGGGGCACACTGGTGGAGGGCATGGCCACACTGGGCATCACCACACTGATGCTGATGCTGCCCCGACGGAAGTGCATTTGGGGGGAGCAGATCAGGCTGAAAAGATCAGAAAAATGGCCAAAGATGGCCAAAAAAATATTAATTGAATTCTGCCTTCTACAGAGGATAATCAATTAATGCATGCTAACATTGTTTAAACTAGGGTAGCACGGAACCGGGACCGAGACCGGGACCGGTCCGGGACTCCCGGTCACCCCGGGACCAGAGTCCCGGTCTCGGTTCCGGTTTTTAAAAACCGGGATTTCCCGGTTCCGGTTTTTGAGACCGGGACTGACCGGGACTGAAAATGCACCCCTAAGAATGGCATTTTTGGCGAAATTTTGAAAAATTTTAAGGGGGGAGGAAGGGAAAATTCTGAGTTTTATGGTGAAAATTCTTTAAGAAATTTATTTTTTTCAGCTTAAAAAAGCAAAATCTTCCCACCCCCTTCATATAGTTATTCATTTACATTTCACCATTCAATTTTTCTTCCATCGGTTCTACCTCTACTTAACCACTAACAGTTCCCCTTTGCCCATCCATCAATCTTCCTAGGACAGGGTGTCTATTTTACCCTGAAAACATGGCGCCATGAAAAAGGGGTCCTCGCCATGTTTTTGCCATGATTTCTTCAGATGCCATGAAAACCCATGATTTTAACTTTTTCTAAATATTATTGGTTTTTACCAAAAAATGTTCAATTTTCTTAAGGAAAAAATTTAAATTTGCAAAAAAAAATTCTCCGGCGGCTCCTATTTTGCTGGCGGCTCCTCCTATCGGAGGAGCCGCCAGCAACACTCCATGCTAAAATTTCTTACAAAATAATTTTTCCCGAGAAACGTTTAAATTTCTCAATAAAAAAATGAAAAAGAAAACGGATGAGAGAAACCATCTGAAATTAAAACTCCTCACACTTGTTTAGATTAAAGGAGGAATTTTTAAAAAAAAGCTTTCAAATTGAAAAATTTTAAATTTCATTGGCAGAACTGGAAAGAAGTGAAAAGAGCAATGGGGTTAAGCAGGGGGTATATAGGTATGGGTTTTTTAATTTTATTTTTTAAATTACTGTACTTCAAAATTTTTTGAAATTTCAAAATTTTCATAGAAAAAAAATCCCATTGGCCAAAAATTCGGCATAATTTTCTGCATATTTTTTCCATTTAAGGATTTTTTGATAAATTTTTTTTTCAAGATTTAAAAAAAATTTTTTGAATTTTCATACTAAAGGCTGGTCCCGGTCAGTCCCGGTCCCGGTCTCGGTCCCGGTTAAAAATCTGGTCCCGGTCCCGATCCCGGTTTTCCTGGTCCCGGTCAGTCCCGGTCCCGGTTTTTGCGAAAAGTCCCGGTTCCGTGCTACCCTAGTTTAAACGATTAAATAAATCGCCGCAAAAAACAAGGAGGTCCAAAATACGAGGTGACATAATTTAAATTATTTTTTATTTAAACGAATTTTTCTTACCATACTTATCTCTAGTGATCAGGTCACCTTTAAAATTTATTATTTATAATACCATCACAAATTCTTTTTTCCTCCTAAATTAATCCTTTGTTGGACTAATTTTGCTTTGCTCACCCTATTCGGCGCTGTACTCCGTACATTCCATTGGTATAAACAAAAAGTGTGGCCAAGAGCAAGACCGTAAGCCAAATGTTCAGGGGCACCAAACTGCCGCCCTTTGGATCGTGGGGCCAATAGCAAATGTCGTAGAAATATAGAGAGGACGGGTCGAATCGTTTGGCACACGGGGTGAAGCCGAACAGCAGCATCAGTCCTGTGGGTGCATTATAATTTTGAAAAATTTATTATTAAACGAAGAAATTGATCGGGGACATTATTGCTCCAATATTGATTATCATAGTAAGTGTTACTTTAATACTCTATTGAAAATTTAAAATTTATATTCCTAATGTTGTATTGATAACCTCACAAGAATTTCAAATATTCAATAACAGAAATTATTTAACTTTTATGGTTTATAAAATAATAAAATTACCGGCGACCCACATCCATACACAGACCCCGACGATGGTGCCGTAAGAATGCAGATGGTATGCCATCCGTTCGCTCCGAAAACACGGCAAAAATGCGCAGGATTGAAGTGCCACGAAGTGGAAGGAGTCCAAGTGGGCCAGTGTTTCCAGGGTCAGCACAAATTGGGCGAACGAGGTACGGAGGTACACTGATCATCGGTGATCAAGGGGCAAAATGAGAAGGGTCGAACATTACAAATAGGGTCCGGATTTTTAGTTTATGAATGCATTGATGGCCAAATAATCATATATAAATTTTTCGATGATCATCGTAAGAATAATTTTTTACGATTTTGATTTTAAAAATCCTTAAAAATAATCACATGAAGCATATCATATTTCGTATTGGATTTTAGAATTCTCATAACAAACGTTAATCGTTTATTCCCATCCCAGGAAAATAGTAGAAAAACCGCGTAATTTTAGTAAAGCAATAATTATTTGCATTTTGGCCAATTCGGTCTAACCTCTGCTCGTTTCGATGCTCATAATGGATACCGGAACGGCAATGAGCAGTTGGGCAGTGGTGGACAACAGATCGGCAGCCAAAAGGTGACGGCCAACGATGTAAAAGAATTTTTGGGAAAAATAACGGTGGCCATGGACCAGGACGAGGATGGAGAAGAGGTGGAGGAACAGGGAGGCCAGGGACAGGAACAAGTTGAGGCAGAAGGCCAACAGGGACAGCGGGGGCCAGGGCACGGGGTCAACCAGGGCCATGGCTGATTGATGAGGCTGATCAAATTAATAATTGAACAATAACAGCTAATAGAGTATGGGTTTAAGAGATGATCGGGAAATGAATAGCAATAGAGGATGATGGTCAGTAGTGGCTGATTAATTTCGATCGAATAATCATTGAAAAACTCCTAAAGTAACGGAACAAAAAAATAGTGCCAGATTATCAAGGGATTGATCAAATTTCCCAATCAATAGGGATATGATAAAGTGATTGGCATTTTTTGCTTGTAGATGCATCAGTGGAAAGGAGAGTCTGCAACAGGATAATCGACTTTTACTTAGGGGAAAAGTTCAACAAATCCATGTTATTAATTCAGAAAATCCCAAAGCTCGGCATAAATTTTCATAGCTATTGGGTATTGGGTGAAGGAATAAAGGTGCTCAAAAATGGTAAAGGTTAATGGCTGCATTCATAATTCGCCAGTTATCTTCTGGACATTATAGAAGCTTTTTACAGTGAATGGGCGCAATTAAAAATGTTTGAATGAATTTAAGGGAACCCAAAATAGAAATTTTGATTGCAAAATATCGAGTTTAGTTATTTGATACTAAAAAATCGTCTAATTTCTTATCGGTCTTAATTTATGAAATATAAACTCGCATTCATCATTTCATTCTCCCTTTTTCCTATTTTTTTACACATTTTTTCTTCGGTTCTCCAAGCTTAGCTTTCATCTTTTTTGATCTTTGGCCAGTGGCTATCTGCTGATCGTGACAGCCGGCGACATCGCCAAAGTCAATAATAATACATTTGGTGTCACTTAATCGGATTTAATACATAAAATTAATCCTTAAAAATTTACTTAAAATTTAAAAAATAAGAATAGGATATTCAATAAATTCCTAGGAGTGCAGTCCTAAATTTTATATTCAAATTATTGCAATATATAGATAATCTATGTATTTATTACATTGATAATGATTTTTTGGGGATTTTGCAAATAATGACAATCATGCATCCAATTGTTCTTGTAATGCTTACCATCTTCTTCTTTTCCCAGTCATCCACCTCAATTATGCCGGTATCGGCTAAAAAATAATCTCCGAAATTTATTTTTATTTTTCTAGAACTTCAAAGTCTTGGTTCGTCTGATGGTCTTTGAACAGGCCGATCACATTTTTTGGGACACCCAAAGGGGCACTTTGCACTCGGAGAGTATGCCGAAACTGATCAGGACGGGGTATGTCCACTCGAATGCCAAGGAAACGGTGGAGCAAGTGGTGCGCAGGGCGGTGTATCTGTTCTGCAAACAAGTAATAAATCCAAAAATGGATAATATTCATAAATTAAACTTAAAGACTCGCTAATAAGATTTTTATGTTTTTTTTTCTTTGAATATAATCAAACACCAACTGAATATTTTTGATGAGGCTTTTAGCGCTCGATTCAGAAGTTGAAATATTTACTATTAAAGATAAATTAGCAAAAAATTCTTCACCGATGTGGAATGGTGTGTCTTTTAATAACAGGTTTAGAGAAGCAATTTCGAAAAATGATGAAACATGTCAATGAGTTTTTGCTTAAGCTATAGACTAAAATACATAGTTCCTCGACCCAATATGACATCTTTTTACCATACCACACTGTATGTCGGATCCAAGCATTTTTTATTGCAACTTCCCAAAGTTTAAGTTACTTGATGCTCAATATGGCCCAGAATATAAAATTGCGGCAATTTTTACGGACAACGACCTGAACATGCAAATTCACAGGGGAATGACCTCTGAGCCCAACAGCGAATACACTGCAATTCTAAGTATCAAAGACGAAAAAAATTTGGTAAATCAAAAAGTTTAATTTTATTTTCTCTTTTAATTCAATTTCAGAACATTTTTTGAAGCGAGGGATCTGGACGATCAATTAATGTAGTCATAAAAATAAAGTTGTAATTTTGTCGCAATATTTGTTAGGTATCCATAATCCACCACCCAATCATTTCCCGAAATAAATAATCTTTTAAGTGTTTATTTTCTGACTGATGAATTGACTTTTTATTGGAATAATTTCGTCTAAAATGGATCAATTCTTGATTGGTCAATAATTTTCCGATCATTTTTCTCGCCCTCATGCCTGTTGTTGGACCAGTTTGGTGCTCCCACTCCTGTCCTGCACACATTTCCAAATTCCGTGGCGATCCCGAATGTGGCCATTCACCGGAATTCGGTCGCCCGTCAGCGAAAGACAGGCCACAACCTTATTAGATAAAATATGTAACAATTTTGAGTAAATCTTGGGATTTGCACATTCTAATCTCATAAGCAAAAATTGGAACGAAAATTACATTAACAGTATGCTAATCATTAATGACCCTTTTCTAACATTATCATACCGTAGGATTGTTTTACAGTAATGCATGGCGATAAAATCAGACAGTCCTTTAATTTTTTGTCCGAAAATAATGTTTTAATTACTTGTCTTAAAATCATAAAGCCAAAAATCTCTCTTCAACTCATTGTCAATGGGATTTCTGCGCCGATTTTAGTTATCTATGTATTCCAATAATTGCAATGGTAGAAATTTGTAAGGCCTAATAAAAATTAATTAGAGTTAAATTTGATAATATACATTTAAACCAAAAAACCTGACCTTGGTCTCCCATCGGTTTTGGAAAACGAAACAACGCATGATGAAGGAACGATTTGCAATCTGTGAAATGGGAAGAAATTATTTTCGAAAAATTAAATTCCGCACAAAATCGAATCTTTTTCTTACCCATTCGTCGCCATTCCGATACTGTCGCCCCTTGTGGACACAGACAGCCTGGGCCCCGGTGACATCGGACGGAATCAGAATGCCAAACAAAGCAATGATGAGTGGAATAATAGCAATAATCATGGTACGGTTCATTATGAAAAATAATTTGTTAAATGGAATGGTAAATTTGGAGAGAAGCAAAAGGGGTGGTGAGGAAGGAATGGCTTTAAAAGTATTATATCAACAAATATCACCAAAATAGTACATGTCAATCAGGCAACGCAGATAAGGTGATTTTTAGCCTTGTTTATGGGGGAGAATATTGAGATTAGTTTAAATAATTAAAAAATAATAATTTTATAAAACTTATGAAAATAATGAAATGTTCTTTCTTCCTCTATATATTTTTTAGAGCAATTAGTAGGTATAACATTCTAAAAATCGAAAGAGTTAGGGTGGCAATAAATATTGCGATTTAAAGTACGAATGGATCTTAAATTACAACTTATAAGATTATCCTATACATTGTCTTTGGCTCTTCAGCAGTTACAAATTCCATCTTTTTTCTCGTGACAATTCCAATAGAAGCTCCATTCCCTCAACAAATTCACCGAAATCACACCTGACTCTGATCATGATCAATCAGTTCCGAATGGGACAAAAAGAACTGAGAGATAAAGCATGACCCTCAAAGTTCCCAATCCCTGGGATCATCAATCAACGAATGAAACGCCGTTAACTCGCCGAAAAATGAAAAATATAATTATTAGAGTAATTTTTAGATAAAACGAAAAATGGATGGACAATTAAAATAAATGAATTAATGATTAATTCCAACTGGCTAGAACAAAGCTATATTATCCCGATTACTTAATCTAATAATAAATTATCTGACAAAGGGAGGTTGTTATTTAATTGAACTAATGATTATTCCAAAGTCAGCTCAACTTCACTTTCGTCTTTTCGGTTTGCGCACCAAATCTTTTTAAAAAATTATCACACGGTGTCTAAAAGCCAAGATTAAAAAGTCAACTGTAAATGTATCTTCGCACGGATCCGCCATTCTCGGCATTGATATCTTCGCCATATTTTTCCAAAATAATTCTAAAATCATATATCTAATAAAACAAAAAATTTGAATTGGTTAAACATCCCAATTGAGCTTATAGAAAAAACTTTGAAGTGAAATAAAAAAAAAAGAAAATTGCCAGCTTTTCGATTCTATAATCCAATCATTACTATATTTTTATTTCTAAAAATTTTTATCTTTTATTTCAACTTTCTTTTTGCGTCATAAAATGTGAGAGTAACAAAATTAATGAGCAGTTGGCATTTTGGTTCCATTACGGCATAATAAGCATAATTGTGGCCAATATCTATGACATTCAGACAGGGTACGGTCAATTTTGATAATTCTATTGTCATGTGCCATATTAATGGGCCAAATAATTAAATTCCGATTTCTTGTTCAGCTTGAGGCCAGACTTGAAGTTACATAAATATTCATATAAAACCCACCAAATGTATCTCTCAACGCCATTTTATTGAATTATAAAATATGAAAAAAAAATTTATTAAAAAATCATTATATCGAAATAAATCAGCATTAAATTGCCATGATCCCAACGGCCGCTTTCATTGGCTATCTTGTGTTCGAAACAATTGCAGTGCCCCTGTACATCCGGATCATCTGTGTCCTATGCACAAATCCAGAATTCAAGGGCAGTCCCTTGCACCGTTTTGTCGCCTTAATTGGCATTATGGTAAGTCAAAAATAGGTATATCTCACGGTAAATTTCCATTAAAATAATAATCAAAATATTTTAAATGATCTTTCATAGTTGAAGTTCATGGGATCGTAGGCTGGATGAAGAATTGTAAAAATGTGATTTAGTGAATATCATAGAAGATTTTGATTGATTTGTTATACTTTTAATCAACTTTATTTTCTGGGAAAAAAACTCAGTGTCCAAACTAAGGATTTTTTGTTAATTTCCAAATGTTAGACCAATTTTTATAAGATAAGCTTAATCGCTATCTTGACAAGACTTCCACCATTTCAGGACCTCTCCCACTACCTTCTGGTGCTTCTGCTCACCCGTCTGCCCATGTTCGGCCCCTCCGCCCCCTTCTTCGCCACATGGACCACCCCCTCCCGGCTCCTCAGTGTCTTTGTGTTCTTCGTCTTCTTCCTCCGCTACTTCTCCACCTTCTTGCACATTGTCATCTCCGCCAACCGATTGACCGCCGTCTGGATGCCCATGAGACATGCAAAAGTCCGTTTAATTATTTAAAAAAAATCATAAAATTTTAAATTATTTTAAAGATTTGGCGAAGGAATTGGCATCTCATTGCTTTGGCTTTGTTCGTCGTTTCTTTTGCAATTCCCTTCGATCGGCTCCTTTCCGCCAGCCATTTTGTCGCTCTGATTCCGCAAAGACCCGAGTACAGCGGGTACACTCCGGTTGTTGCTTTCTACGACCTTTACAATGTTTGTTGGCTTCTAATAAGCGATCGAGTTTTTTGAAGAAAAAAACGGACCCAGGAAAAGTCCGGGCCGGGCCCTGGTCAGCAGACCTCGATCTCTACTTACTTATAATAAGTTTGCAATTTCTCCTGGCGGATGGACTCTAAAATATTAATAAATTCATGAGTTGAGGGTTTGGGAAAATGAAGTCTTGGCGAAATAAAAATTGGATTACCATATTATTTTTAATTTTTGTCCTAAACGACTAAACTTTAAAATCAGATTTCCCTATTAATATTGTAAATATTCGCTAGCTTATATTAATCCTCACTTCCGAATTTCAAATGTACTGTAAAGGAATATCAATAGATTTACATGCGATCAAAGGTTGATTTGCCGACATATCTTGTTAGGTGGACCAAAACTTGCTGACGGTGGTCATCAGTGGAGTGGGCATTCTGTGCTGTCTGTTCCTGAACGGGGCCACTTTCGTCAAGATCAAGGCCCTCTCTCGCTCGGGAACCATTGCCACGTCAGATCAAAGGATCGAGCTCAACCTGTTTCTGATGACTCTGTGGATGACACTTTCCATGGTGTTTATGGCCATTTACCAAGTGAATTTTTTATAAACAGATAAACACTCAAACAAATTTGTCGGATACCGTATCCAAAACGGGGAATTAATATCAATTAATCATTTCGCTGAAAATACCAGCAGATGTTAGGATGAGCAACGAAATATCTTCCCTGATTCGGTGGGGGACGTTTCAGTCCCGCCGTTTCATTCCCAGCCTGGAAAAAACACAATCTAGAAAAACGATTTTGGTGTCAATAGATATGTCTAAATTTGCTATAAATTTGCAAAAAGGATCATTCGGATTGGCTAAGTCAGAGAAAAGTTATGGCCAAATCTTTGGCCATAATCACGATTTCAATTCTTAATTTGGCCATAACTTTTTTCTGACTTGACCAATCCATATGATGTTTTTCACAAATTTATAGCAGACATTTAGAACTATCTATAGACACCAAACTCTTTTTTCTGTTGTGTTTGAGGGGACTGAAAGGTCCTTTTCGTCCCTGATTGAAATTTTTTGGATAATTTTCGACATGAAACCCGAGTGAATTACCTTTTAGTAAATTCGAACAATCAAATGCAAAATCTAGCAGATAAAACTGTAGTTAAAAATATTAAAAAATACACATTGATTTGTCTTTACATTTTGTCAAACTCATCAAATATTCATTTCTCCTCCCATGTTCATCCATCCTCCTTGCCCCCTCCCATTCATCAGACCCTTCTGTTCTCCATCCGCAAGGGTGCCCTGGCGGCCAGCTTCTTCCAGCAGGACTCCAACTCCGCCAGCGATGCCTACTACCTTCTGTTTCTACAGGAACCTTGGCTGGAGGATCTGACTTCGTTGACCGAACCTTTTGCCATTTTATTCACCAGCGAGATCATCCGAAGGGCCGTTTTCCCATCCGCGATCATTGATCGCTTTACACCTTCGGTCTTCAATGGATCAAAGATCACCAACAAAGGGGTGATCAACGTGGTTGGGCCTTCCACACAGAAAAGGGTTAGCCTGATGAATACCAGCAATTATGGCCAGAATAATCGACCAACCATGATTGTTTGATCTTGAAAAATATTTATTTCATATTTTCGATCGATCGTCATCTTCAAATTTTTTTT
>LDKF01003061.1:0-12053 GCA_001026735.1 Rotylenchulus reniformis | reverse complement strand
TTTGCCAGTTTGGGGATGTTCTGCGAGGGGATGTTTTGTACCCACGCCTAAAAATCCGGTCTCTAGTGATATTCCTTCGAAACACTAAAAAGTTCTAAAATCATAGCATCACCATCTAATTTTTGATTCCATTGCCGGCATAATGGACTAATAATAATAATTGAATATTTAAGTGAATACTTTGCACAAACTCCGAACCAAAGGCTGCTAACCAGTTTTAAAAGGGAAAAGAATGTTGAATTGTATTTTTTTTCAAAATTGAAATAAAATTTGAATAAATAAAAATGAAGGTATGAAAAATGGCCATCCATGGATTTCTCTGATCATTCCCGAATTCTGATTGGGCCTCCCCGTCTGCTGTTGATCATCCACCGGAAAAGGGCAATCATCGCCCGGGTGAACAGGTAGAGCAGCAGTTCGACGCCGAGAAGTGCCGGCACGAGGATGTCCAGGTTGTAGAAGGTGGTCCAGCCCATGTGTCTTCCGGCACTTTTCCATTCCGGCAAATCGCCTTCGCCCTCCACCAGCAAAAGCCGCAGGTTTCGGTGCAACCGTTGCTCTGCCGAGAGTGGGAGGGCGCGGAGAAGGCGCCGCATCCGCTGGGCCCTCCGCTTGAATTCAGGATTTGAAAGCAGCTGAAAAGCGGGGAAAATGTTCATTTTTTGAGTCAAGCTTATTAGCAAGAGCACTATGGAATCACAATTGAAATCGATCCGAAAGTTCCAGCAACCTACTTATTAGAACCGAATTTTATAAATGTAATTTAGCTAGCCGAAACCTTTGCAACCAAACGCATCATACAGATAGCAGTTCTGGTCAAATTTTTTAGGGAAAATATTTGAAAAAATTGTTGTGTAAAATTTAAAGGAGTTGATCGGAAACAATAAAATATGTTGGATTTTTCACTTGTTCCACAGACATTTCGCTTTTTATTTATTTTTTGATGAATAAAAGCCATTTTTGAGAATAATTCCGACTCCTGTTGACTTTGTCTGAACTTGCCTCCCTGATCGCTTCGGTGAGTTGTTGGGGTCCGTCGAAGAGGGTGCCCTTGTCCACCCGTATGGCCCATCCGTTGCGCACCGCAAGCCTAGTGGTCCTGAACTGGTCCACAATGAACGGAATGGCCACCGTTGGGACGCCGTGGAAGGCGGACTCGGCCATGGAGTTGAAGCCGCCGTGGGAGACAAACAGGCGGAGTCGGGGATGGGCTGTATGGATTAAATTTATGGATTTGATTTATGGACTATCCAGGTATAAAATTATCATGAGTATTTAAATTGCAAATTTTTCCCGAAAAAAAGATGTCAAATATTAACATTTGTAAATATCGTAAATCCTCATATTATACTCTAATAGGGTTCTCCGTTTTTGTCGATTTTTCCCAAAATTCTACTTCAGCTTTATCTGTTGGATCTGTGTTTTTGATTTGATTGCTTAAACAGCATTTATTTTTTCCTATAGTCGTTTTCATAATTTTTCAAAGAACATTGTAACCCGATAGATTCAATTCATAGATTATAATGCAAGTGCAAAAATTACCAAGAATTTTTGTTTGTGGCACCCAAGATGTGACATATAAATTTGGGATTCCGGATGAAAATGCTTTCATTGAATCCTAAAAAAGGATTAAACCAAAACATTAAACTGACAACAAACCCTGTCTCTGGCACTTACCACGTCCTCCTTGTCCACCTTCATTATGAAATGGCACTCGGGCACTTCCCTGATGGCCCGGAGGAAATTTTGACGGAACTCTTTTGGCATCAAGCGGGTCGGCACGTTTGTGCCAAAGGCGATCAGCACCACCCCTTCGCGCCCCTTGGCCATTTCCGCCTCCAAATGGCCCAAAGTGTCATTCCGCTGCCGATCACTGCTATCTTCCAGCAGATCAAGGCCGCCAATTTGGATGACATTTGATTGGAGAGGACGCGGAAAGTCGGTGAATTCATTCGAATTCACAAAGCACATGGAGGTCTCCCGGGCCAAGTCGACCAGATCCGGGAAATCGGCTCTAATGAGAAGAAAATTTGGATTCGAAGATATCATTTAAAACCCAGAGCAAGATGCACCGGATCAATCGAAAATGGTGAATTTTTTCATTATGTAACTTCTGGATATTCATTATTTTTTGTTTTTTTAGCAATTTTGAGCATCCGGTGCAAGAATGTTGGAAATTTGTGTTTTCTTTGCCAAAGGGTTTTATATGGTTCTGCGATTGCGATTCCGGAAAGAAAATCGTAATAAAACCGTTACTGGTAATCGAAACTTGACAAGTTATTTTGCGATCTAAAATTGTACCCAAAATGCCGTCTGAATATTTGCGTAGTTTCGGGGTCCGAAAAGGCTCGCTTTGCCGCCTCCACAGCAATCAAGTTTCTGATGCGATCCCAATAGCTCAACTGGTCACCAAAGTCGGGGACCACTGCTGCCGGCACATGGCTGGACAGCCAGGGCAATCCCATCAGATCATTGGCCAACTCGTACAATGTCAAACTAAAAATTGGAGTGGGGTTGATCAAATATTTTTGGCCAAGTTACAAATATTATTGACCTGGTGACCATGATTTGCGTTTTGATGCCCAACAAATGGCCAAGGCCGGCACCGCACAGTCCGAAGGGTTGGTAGACAAATGCGTCGAAGTGCCATCCGCGCAACTCGTCCAGCACATCCTTTCGCAACAGCAATTTCTGTCAAATGTGTAAGGAAATTTTATTTGCAAAACTGCTGGAAGCGATGCCGGGAATCTGAACAGGATTTACCAGTATCATCCTCACCTCGCACATCTCCGGCATTCTCTCCATAAATTCTGCCAACAATCCATAAGAGGTGGGCAAGCCCACTGGTTCCCTTGTGAATATCATTTTGCCGGCCATTTCCTCGTCCCACTTGGCCTTCCGCTCCTCCGGCTTCTCCCAAATGCCGTTAAGGATCAGCCGCTTGGCCAGTGTAGGTCCTTTGAATGCGGCCGGATCCGCTTTGAGTTCCGGCTCCAGCATCAGCTGATGGAAGGAAAAGAGAAATAATTTTGGGAATCCCGGATTTATAAAAAAAATTGTGCCGGAGCACTGAAATCGGATTTATATCGTTTTCGCGCATCTCAAAAAGCCAAGAGGATTATTACCTCATAAAAAATTGGAAATCATGCCATTGTTATGTATTTTATATTTTAATTTTTTTTTTGATTTTTTGCCACACTTTTGGGCTGGCCCGAATCGATCATCCCAAGGACCGTGCAAAAGTCATCAGGGCCGAATTGAACGGAAATTTTCGTCGGAATAGTATGAGAAAAAATTCCGAAATATTTTTGGATTTTTAAGAAATTCGGAACATGGTAAGCCCCTGTTCCGTACCCACCACTTCATGGCCCCCGCGAGCAATTGCATCGGCAAACCGGACATGGAAAATGATGTGACTGGGACCATAGCCGGGGGCATAGAAAAGGATGCGGTGGGCTGATGAGATTGGAAGGTTGATGATGGTGATGGCCAACAAAGTCAAAATGGAAAAAATTGGCAAAATCAGCGAATATCGGCGGAACATTGTCTAGAAAATATGATTGCTAAAGGTAACATGTTTAATATTTATATTTAAGAACCCCAAAAAATTTGCTTTTAATATTCCGACTTTCGGTCTAAATATTCCAATTTCGAAAAGGAAATTTTACTATAAACCCGTAACTCCCCAAATTTAAACACAGAATTTTTTTTTCATTTTTCGAATATCCGCTTTGAAATAGATTTAATTTTTAGCAAAAACATAGAAAACCAAAAAAAGCATGTTTTGCAATAGAATACCTATTTGCTTTTGGTAGAAGTTTTGGACTTTGGTTGGAAAATTATTGATAACCCTTAAAAATCGAGTGGTCCTTTAAATTGGAATAGATGGCCATGTGCTCCATGGATCTCGACTAGCCATTTATTTCGAGGATGCGAGTTTGTGGGTATTTCAGATGGGAATAAAGAGTTTTGTAAAATAAAAATTGGGCGCGGAAGAAATGCTTTGAGCCATCAATTATATGAAGCGAATTCCTTACCATAAACTGCTTCAGAAAAAATAGAATGGACAGAGGAAAATAAATCAGAGAACAATATGTTGAATCATTTTAATTTTTAATGCAACATGCTTTCGCGTCATAGAATCGAGCTAGCTAAAATAACAGTTGAATTCTATGCTTTTCTACACTGATTATGTATATGTACTTATAAATTTGAAAATTGGATCAAAAACCCGTAAATAAAGTTACTATTGGATCAAAGTAGCTTTATAATGTAAAGATAAGGTGAATTGATTTGGATGAATGTCAAAACTCAAAAGAGACTAGGGGGAATGGGGAGGAGAAAGATAGAAATTACAATTGATTGCTGGTCAGACACGCTAAATTCTTTCTTATAAACATTTTTTTTCACATCACAACAAAATATCAAAAAATGATTACAATTAAAGTAAAAATACCTACGATAAAAATTGGGCACCGATTGAATTGCTTTGAATCCTCGATTTTTCGGAGCGAATTTCTTATTATCATCTGTTTTGGGAAAAGTTAAAGGACAGAGAAAAAGAAATCAGACTACAATATGTTTTAATATAACATGCCTCCGCGTCAAAAAATCGAGGAGCTAAAATAAAATTTGGAATTCAATGGCTTTATTACGCTGATTATAATTGGTACTTTTGCAAAGAATGTCAATTTATGCATATCAATTGTTGAAGATTATTGTGAAAAAAATATTATGTAACAGGAGTGTTCTCCTTTTGTTTACTAATTTGGTTTTAGGTAGATGAAAATTGGCTTTTTTAAATGATCGCGAGCAGCTTAATTATCAATTGGTCATGTAATTGATTAATTTTTTCAAAAAAAAAAGTAGTTATTTACTTACAATAATTCATATTTATTTAATTTAGCATTGGGCCATTTAGGAAGAGAAAAGGGAGATGTGACACAAAATTTAATTTGGTGCATGTGTATATTTTGTGCTATTGTATACAATACATGTATTAAATAGAATTGTACTGAACGGAAATTTTGCAAAAACCGAAACCAAGAAAATAGAAGACTGAAACACGGAGTTGATTTTGGCCGGATCTGGTGGGAAAGCAGCAGCCTTTTTGGGATCCATTCAAAGCCCACACCAAGACAAATGTAACACAAATCTTTGCAATTTTTTTGCCCTTCTAATCTAAAAAATGTGACTTACTTAGAAAATAGAATTTTCCATCCACAAAAACAAACCGACCATCATTATTTACATTGCATACATATTTTAGAAAAATTTATTCGCTATTTACACAGAATATCAAAATATATCCTATGCACTATGTACACATCTCCCATTCATCATCATTGCAATTCTCATTGTCAGTCATAGCTTATAATCATCCTTCCCCTACTATGAAATTTATTTCCATTTTGCTTATTTGTACTATATCAAATTGTGAGAGAATTTTTAGTGCTAATCGAGAGTCAAATTTCTCTAGACTTGAGAACCGATATCGAGACCGAGAAATCTTCCTTGGATACCTATATACATACAAGGAGACAAATTAATTTGACCCTAATGAATCATATTGGAAAAAGATACCAACGAAAAATTCTAGGAATATAAAGGTTAGCGAAAATTTTTACGAAAGTGAGGAGGTCGGAGGGGGGAGGACCGAGTACCTCAGAAAATTTTTTTTTAATTTCCAGGCAAATTTAGCAAATTAAATGTAGGTATCTAGGATTTTAAAAACTGCTGAGTTCGAATCTAATGTAAGACTTTATCGTACAATTTCAGCAATCTATATTCTCTCATTCTTGATTTTATAATTGATTTTGATCTTTTCTGCTCCATCAATTATTCACTTCAAAAGTGAAAGATCAAATCATATATTTGATCAGATCAGATTGTAAATTTGTTATCAAATTCGAGCTCACAAACGAGAAACATCATCACCCGAGAAACGAGGCCGAGAGTGAAAAAAAGCTGACAGATGAAAAAAATCTCGACTCGAGAATCGAGACCGAGAATCCCAAAGAGCACTAGAATTTTTACTCATTTGTCTGCGAATTGGCCCTGTATTAACATTTCCTTTTTGAAGAGAGTGATGAAAAATTAGTTTTTATTAGCTCCATTTTATATAGAAATGTTCGAATTTCACTGTGAAAAATTATTTTTGCAATGATCAAAAATAAAATTGCAAAAATCTGGCAATTGCGGTTTTTAACGTCCTAGCATCGGTTTTATCCAGTAAGAACAGTTTTCTTTCCAAAATCGAAACTCAAAAATTCCTCAAAATCCAAAAATTTTCATGATTCAAATGATTGTTGGATTTTGAATTTCGTGTGAAATTGATTTTAATACAAAATTAAAATTTTTGAGCACTTCTCTAATACTTTTTCCACTTTCATATTCATCCAATAAGATACTAGAGGAATTGTACTTTTAGGGCCAAGTGGCCAAGTCCTAGTACATATAAAGCTGCACACGCAAATGGTTGTTTTCGCCTTTTTCTCTGTTTTTCCCCTTGCTAAATCGTAAACAATAAACAATTTTTTAAGAGAGAGAGAGAGAGAGAGAGAGAGAGAGAGAGAGAGAAGCAACCAAACGAGAAAACAACGATGTGCAAAGCCACAACCCCATCGCCCCATTCGCAAAAAATCCATTTTTCTCTACCAGCTTTTCTTCTATTACTGCTACTATTCTCGTTGAAAATGAGCGTTCAAGCGGCAAATACATAAGTTTTATGATTTAAAGAATACTCTGAATTATAAAATGCAAATTTGAAAAAGTTATAACAGGGGGAGGGCTCTAAAATGTCTTTTAAATAATCTCTTTTTTATTTTCCTTGCCTATAAATAAGTAAGTATACTATGCTTTTATTCTTTTACAGTAAAAAGATAGCATAAATTGATTAAAAAATATATTTTTGGCCTTAAGATGAGATTACATGTTCTCCTTATGATGAATGACCAATATAGCGTTTAAGCGCAGGCTGCTAAAGGCGCCCGGCCAAATCTTAGCGGCGCTTAAGCGCACCGTTTTCTAACATAGTAAAAGATTTTATTATTTTTTTTGCCCTTTAGGGTTGAGGAAGCGTTCACCAAGGACGATCTTGTGGAGGATGTCGTGCCGGAGGCGCCAACAAAAATAGCAAAGGTCAACTTTGGCGGAGACATTCAGGCACAGCTCGGGAACATGCTGATGCCGGCCAAGGCGAAGCACAGGCCGGAAGTGAACTGGGAGGCGGAGGGGTCCAAACTGTACACGCTGGCCATGGTGGACCCGGATGCACCGTCGAGAAAGAAGGCACAGGCACATCGGTAGGTGGGGGAGGAGAATAGGTGATCGGAGGAGGGTGATCGGAGATGGAAAGAACGGGTGATGAGCTGTGGGTGATCACTGATCAGAGATTGGAAGGTACGGATGATCGGAGGAGGATGGAAGTGAAGAAAAAAATCATTTGTGACCACTGGCTAAGCTATCGGAATGCCAATACTGTGGTTATTCAATTCAGTGAGTGGATCCATTGGTTGGTGATCAATGTGCCGGGCCACCGCATTGGCAAGGGCAATACCCTGATCGATTATTCGGGGCCCGCTCCGCCAAAGGGATCCGGTCAATAAATGTTTAATCTCAATGCTAAAAACACCAAAAATGTTTAACTTTTACAGGCCCTCATCGATACGTGATTTTGGTCTACCAACAAGACGGAAAAATTCCGGTGGATCAGAAACCAGGTCTTTTAATGTCCCTTCGAAAGTTAGGATAATTGGCTGATTATGTTCCACTTTCATGGCCCTTATCTCTACGATTAGAACGATATTATAAGATATAAGGTGCATTTATATTTTATTAGTCTTGGGATACCATTTCTGATTAGTTTTTATTGCCGATTCTTAAATCATGCGATTATTAATCATTTGCTGTCAATTTTTTGTGAACTATTAAATTTCATTTTTTTAATCAACAATAATAAGGATGAAGCTCCAAAATGACCCTTTGAGCACCTGCAAATTTCGCTCTTCCCCTTTCAGATGGACGAGCCAACTTCGACATTAACCAATTTGCCCACCAAAATCGCTTCGAAAGGCCAATCGCGGGCAATTACTTCACATCGGAGCAGGAATGACTGATGAGACAGACCCATCAATCCATCTGATTATTTATTTTCCTGATCGAAATATTTCTTTCATTATTTGATCATAATATTTATGTTTTCTATGACATTATTGTCATCGCCCTTATGGGGCTCTTTCTAATAAATTTTATATTCAAATGCTAAATTATACACAAATTTTCCAATTTATGCCCCCTACCCTATACTTAAAAATCCAGATGCCAAATATTGGTGTCGTGTATTTGGTGGTCAAAATCGTGTATTGGTGGTCAGTCAAGTTGAAAAAAAAATAAATGTAATTCGCAAAGATACATATAATAAATATTTTAACAGACCGGAAAATCCTAGAATTTAAGGAACCACAGGAATATGGGAATGAATAGAAGAATGAATTACTACTATAATGGAAGCAGGGGTGGAAATGACATAATTTGATGGGTAAATAGCGCCAAAACAATCGCGCTAAAAACTAATTAATACCCAAACCTAACGATTAGTTTTATTGGTCCGCCAAGAATATAAATTTTTCGAATTGGCTAGAACTTTTTCGAAAGTTATTTTTTCCAACGTTAGGATTTTTGGATCAACTTAATTACTTGCAAAATCCTGATTCTTAATTGGGTACAATAATAAAGATTGCATATGTACCTAAATAAAAATTATTAAACTTTTTCTAATTAAAAGTAATATTTTTTCCAACTTTTTCAATTTTTTGTGGATTATAAAATTGGGTCAGAAAGAAGGGGTAAGAGTTCAGAAAATATAGTTAAAAACAATTCAATTAAAAATATACCCTTTTATATTTTTGCTATACTTTTTGCCTTGAACAACTAAATTGCAACATGAATGGGTGTCAGTAAAATCAGGGTTTTAGATTTACATGGATTTTTTTCTGATTTTTGCCGGATCAGTTAGTTGCTATTCAACTATTTTGCCAAAAAGATTACGATAATAATCTTGGCATTTGGCGTCTAATTTTTTCTAATCAAATAAATAAATAAATGATAAATCTAATGCATCTATGGTGTCTAACGTATTATTTATGCTGTAAATAATACATTAGTCGCCATAGATACATTAGATGTATTATATTTTATTCTTGAATTTGATGTAATACTCATAGATTGGATATATCTCATCTTTAGCGTCTATTTATTATATTCAAATAAATAAATGATACATCTAATGTATCTGCTTCTATTTTAGGTAATTTATTCTGGATATCATTAGAACTTCCTCCTACTGTGTTGGCCCTCATCGACATATGATTTTGGTTTACAAACAGCAGGACGGAAAAATTCCTGTGGATCAGTGGAAAGCTCTGTCAATTTCCATAATATACCTTAATAAATGGGAGGGATAATTTGATGTGATAATTTATCAGAAATTATCTTACTTTTTGATTCGTCCTAACTCATAATCTCATTTTATTCTTCATTATAAATTTTGGCTGATAATGAGATACTTCTTTGAATTCTGACCTTGGGATATTATTTTGCTTTAAATCAAACCGGTTCTGATCCTATCAGAATTTATTGATTTTGTAATACTTATCATTTTACTGTAGATACTCACAATCAGTTTTAGCTCATAATGGTGAAACTTTAAACTGACTCTTCAAATTCTATTAATTTAGAACAGGAACTTTGGCCTGAGCCCATTGTCTCGGCAGGGGATGTACTCGAATGAGTGGTGGGGCGAGATGATGAACAAATTCTGCCACAGATCCTGCACTTCGCTTGTGGATGTGAGATAACATCTTTGTGATATTATTCTTGTCATTAGTGATCATCAGGGTCAATTATTATATGCACAAAAAAGTGCCAAAATATGCACAAAATATGTCTAAAAATTCCAAAATATGCGCAAAATATGTCTAATCTATACAAAATGGAAAAAATGCACTTTTTTTGATCTTTCTAAATTTTTCTCCAATTTTGATTATCGAAATGAATTTTACCTATTTTCTCAGGAAATTTTTATTTCAAAAATTGATCCAAAATTTGAAAAATATGCTCAAAAAGGCCAAAATCTGTATGCAGAATATTTGTCCAAAAATGCCCAAATATGCGGAATATGCCCGAAACATGCAAAATATGCACAAAAGGTCGAAAATGCAAAAATATGCAGTTAAAAATCCATGCTAGAGCTAACCGTGCAGAAAAAACCCGTTAGAAATCAGGGTTCTGAGCATTTGCATATAAAATTGACCCTGCTGGTGATCATTTATTTTCTCGTACCATTTTGTACCATACTGTCTCATTTTGTATCATGGTTATCGCTTATTATGTACCACTATCATCTGTACTAATCTGTTCCATATTGTATCATCTTGTATCACAATTGTATACCAGATTGTACCAACATTTCCACCTATACATACATATAAGTGATCGGTTTCTCGTTGTTTATGGCTTCTATTCGCGGAGTTCCATTCTCTTACCTTTTAATATTCATTGTAGTATTATTTCTTGTCTGGTAAACAATTTTTTATTCGTCGTCCACATCACCGGGGGATACAACAGCCCAGCAGATGAGCTGTGGCCCATTGTCTCGGCCAGGGGATGTGCTCAAATGAGCGGCGGGGCAGATGGTGGACAAATTCTGCCACAGATCCTGCACCTTCGCGGCTCAGATTAAAACGATGAATTTGTATGGATTATGGTCGGGATTCGGAATTCGGCACTAAAGTGCATAAAATGCCAAATTACTATTTTATTTGCATGAATAAATTTTTTAGATGGAAATTAGACCTTTTTATGGGACGAATCAATGCTGAAATTATTTGTCTATGAAAGTTTACATTTATCAACACATTTTCTGCTTTTAATAAATACAATGTTTAAGTGAAAAATAACCTCACTTATTGTTTATTCAACTGATAAATTCTCCTCACTGTGGTGGAAAAATATTTTAAGCTGAACAGAATATATAACGAAAAATTGGGGGAGGGGCTTGGTTGGATGTTCTCCAAAATTACAGAAAAATCAATACTTTTTTGTTATAATTGATTTTTGCTTCTTATCATGGCATGCCAATGTAAGTTTCAAATGATCTTTTGGCCATGTTCAAATTGGCCAAATTTATTGGACTTTCGCTACTTGAGCAAAACATCCAAAATAAACAACTATAAGATTTTTAATACTTAAGCTTTTCGTTTGATCCTCACTTCCCTCCCCCTCATCCAATTTGGCAAATGTTTGGCCCCAGATTCAGATTCGAAAATCAGAATCAGCTACAACATGCACTTTGATACAATTTTTGAGGGACCAATATGCATTGAGGAGGGACTCTTGAGATGGGTCCCTAATAATTGGGTGCAATCTCCGCAAAACCACAAAAATATCATTCACTCAATCGTACAGATCTCCAATTTTTGCCCTTTCTCTCAAGAATACCACATTTTCAAATTTGGTGTCTATGCTTTATGCTATATATTACGTGGCGCGACATTTGGGGATCCCGACATTTGGGGACCATTAGTTATATCTCAGCTCAAACCCAACCTAGGAAAACAATTTTATTATCAAAAAATAAAGCAAAAAATTAGCTACAAAATAGGCCCAAGCCCATTTGAATTGGCCCAGCCCAAAAAAAGTTATGGCCAAAATACTCTGAATTTGGCCGAAATTTTATTTTGGCCATAACTTTTTTCGAAGTGGCCATTTTGAATGGGCTTAGGCTTATTTTGTAGCTAATTTTTTGCTTTATTTTTTGAGAATAAATTATTTTTTCTAGGTTGCATTTGAGCTGAGATATAACAAAATCCCTAAATGTCGGGTCCCCAAATGTCGGGTAGCCGTAGCCATATATTATATATCCTCTCTCCCATTATTACAGAACAGATTAGCACCACCACAGCGGAGCAGGACGATTGGTGGCGGGCCATTTGGTGGCGGCCTTTTGGTGGCGGCCATTTGGTGGCGAGGCCATTTGGTGGCGGGCCATTTGG
>LDKF01003060.1:0-23315 GCA_001026735.1 Rotylenchulus reniformis | reverse complement strand
TTTTTTAACCTCATCGGTGAGGAGGATTGTCTTATTTTTCGATCCAATTTTTCAAACAAATTAATTCTTTGAACTTTGTTTAAAAATCGCTTTCGAGGAGTCAAAAACCCTAATTTTTCCTTTCTCGCTTTAATTATATCTCTAAAAATTCTTAACCAAAACTACATCGCTAGAAAAGGAATTTCGATCAAAAATACAACATTAAAGCATAAAAAACCGATAAAAGCACACTTAAGAAAAAAACTAATTTTGGAGCAAGAAGATAGAGCTAGTGACAAATCCATAAATTCCAATTTTTCACTTTGGACGTAGAAAATAAACCAAAAATCTTAATTGGATCACCGGGGTCTGTTGGGGTGGGGGGGCTTTTATTTTTTCGACTCCCAGAAAGGGGGTCTTTTTAGTGGGTGAGATCTCATTTAATTACTTAATTAATTAATTATCCTTCATCCCTACATTGAAATAAGCTGTTTCAATGCAAAATAATAATATTAAGATGCATTACTTTGCAATCTGTTCAATCATATCTTCATGTGTTTTCTCTTGCGACATTTTGCTGGTCGCGCAAGCACAACAACCGGCGAACCAAGATGAAGAGAGCCCCGGTATGTTGCAACCAAATTTGCCAGCAATACATAGGTACATATAGTTTGAGATTTTTCTGTATCCCGCTTTTTTGTCTCGCCGGGGAACTGGACAATTTCAAACAAATAATCATTAATATTAATAAGAGTAATAATTCTTATAAAATGTCGGATAATTTTATATATATTTTTTTATTTTAATGCTAAACATTTCATCATTAATTCTTCGTTAAAATATATAATTAACAAATTTCCCCTCAAACAATAATTTAAAAATTCACCTTATTCTTAATAGGTACAATAAAAAAATGTAAAAATAAATAAATTGAAAAAGAAAAATCAAATTGATATTAAAAATAATAACATTATAAAATATCATTTACAATTAATTAATTCTTTGTTTATACTTATACTTATTTAAATGTAGAAATTCATATGAAAGCTGTAAAGCCATCATTGCTTGTTACTCACGCATCTGTGTTTGCTGGTCACGCTGCTATCCGACATTTGGGGACCCGACATTTGGGGATTTTGTTATATCTCGGCTCAAACGCAACTTAGTTAAAAGGAATATTGTTATTAACAAATAAAGCAAAAAATTAGCTACAAAATAAGCCTAAGCTCATCCGAATTGGCCCACTGCAAAAAAAGTTATGGCCAAAATACAATTATAGGCCAAATTCTGAGTATTTTGGCCATAACTTTTTTCGGAGTGGGCCAAATCGGATGGTCATAGGCCTATTTTGTAGCTAATTTTTTGCTTTATTTGTTAATAACAATATTGCTTTTCTAAGTTGCGTTTGAGCCGAGTTACAACGGATGGTCCCCAAATGTCGGGATCCCCAAATGTCGCGCCACGGGTCACGCATTGCCTCCATTTGCCCGCTGCCGCTGTTGCTCCAGCAATTGTGTAAGGCGGTCGATCGTTTGGTCCTTGCTTGGTGCCATTTGCGAATAATCCTTGCGTTGAGGTTGCGTGAATAATCCTTGAGGTTGCTTTGTTGACTGCGCCAATTGTTGTGTATCCTCGGTTGGAGAATTTATTGAAGACAATAGAATAGAATATAAGGACAATAGAATATGAGAAGTGGAAGCTAGACTGGGTATGGAAGGCAAAACAGAAGAATGATAAATGCTGGAAAATGGATCACCTATATAGGTGGAGATGTGAAGGAAATACAAAGAATAATTACATGAACTGGGATACAAGCGAGAAAGAATACCACTAATAAGAAATATTATCACACGTGACAAGAATCTTATGTCGATCATGCTCATATCCACAACACCATTATTACTCCTCTTTACATACAAATACCTCTGACTTACTAACAATAAGTAGTATTTGGTACAAAAGAAGGATTGTATAAGTAAAATACAAGTCAATAAAAATTTATAAAAAATTAGATGAACAAATATTTTTTTAATTCCTATATAAAAATCCATACAAATGAAAAATAATATAAAACTAACCATTTTAATTTAAGGCATTAGAGAAAATAATCCTTAATTTAGATAAAAAAAAATTATCCTCTTTAATAAAAAAAATATAAAATAATCCTTAAAGTTAGATAGAAAATATTTAAACTATTATTAAAAAATTTTAAACTTATATTTAAATAATATGTAATTGGGAAAAATGTATGAAAATTTATGCAACTTTTTAAGGAAGTTAAGATAAAAGGCAAACCGCTGGTAAAACTTCATTATCATTTTCAGCTTAAATAGTATTTATAAAAAATTCATTTTATACTTTTATTTATGAAATATATAAAAAGATAATCATAAGAAATTATTAATTATTTAGTAATTTATTATTTTTTGATTTATTTTTTATGAATTGATTTATTTTTTGTGAGTTACAAAAAATTTTAAATATTTAATTTATTATAGCAATATTTATAAATTATATTTTAATATTTTTACAATATACTCAAAATAATTTTAATTTATTTTTTTTAAACTTTATATCTAAATAAAAAATAACATAAAATTTTGTTTTCTCTTTCTGTATTTCATATTATTTTTTTGAATTTTGAATTTTGTATTTAATTAAAATAGAGGAGACAGATTTTTGCGTGAGTGCAATATTGAAACTATTCTCACTATGGAAGGTAAGAAGTTATATTCAATTATTTTTAATTAGTTCTAAAAATTTTATTAATCAACTTTTAACAATTTTTAAAATTTAATTTTAAATACCTACTTAGCTTTTTATTTCTTTTTTCTATTTTTCATTTTATTATTTCAATTTATCAATTTTTTATAATGCATAGTTTGATAACAATAATATTTCATTCAAAATTTTATAATTTAAAAATTGAAGTTTGCTTAAGTATTACAAGCGTTTCTATTTTTTCTTTAAAATAATCAGTGTATGAATTGAAATGAATTGAAAAATATAAATTGAACGATAGTCAGTGTATGATAAAACATTTGCCTTGATTCGTTTTTATTTACACTTTATGAATTGAAAAATATTATCTGAAATTTTAAATAACTTATATCTATCATAATTGACGTGGTTAAATTCTGTTTTATTTTATAATTTGATTTCTTTGTATATTTATTATTATTATATGTACATGTGAATGAGACTTCTTGTTAGCTTAAAAAAGAGATGCTTACCTATTTTGCTTTTTTTCAAGGTAAGGTTAGTTTCTGAGTTGTTTTTTATTTGTATTACTTTATTTTTTAATTTTTTTATTATATACTTCTTGCTCGGTGTCGGGCACATATAAGAGGAGAAACGATATTTATTTTTTTGTATTAAATTTTTTGACAGTATAATTTCTCTTTTTGTTTTGTTTTTTTGTTTTTCTTTTATTATTGTACTCTTAATAAAAATTTATTTCTAGTTGTCGTTTAAAACTTCCGCCACGCAATATCCTTAAATTAGATAAATGATTTTTAATTGTCAATTTAAAAAATAGATCTGTGATAAAGATTATGATTCAAAATTAATATTTTATTATAATATTAAATGGAACAAAAATTAATTTAACCAATTAATTGAAACCATTAACCATTAACCACAGAAGATCCCTTTCCAAGTTTTTAAGGATTTCGTAACGAAAAGGATTTCAGCATCCTTTACCAAAACATTTTATTAAAAATATAAATTTTTCAATTTATTTTTAATATTTTATTTTATTTATGGGTGTTTATAATAAATTTATTTAAATGAATTACATTATAAATATTTATTGTTTATTGGAATTTTTTTGAATTAAATTAATTTATAATTAACTGTAAAATTTTCAGCATAGGCTTTGTGGAGTAAATTTTTTACAATCTTTTTATAATGAAATTTGCGATTATGCATTAAGATTTTTTAGAACTTTGTTTCCATATATTATTTTAATATTATTAACATTGAAAAACTTATATGCACAATAATTTAATTATTTTTAAATAATAAAATGCTTCTTCTCGTTTTGTTTTTTCCCTTTCATTTTATTTTTAGATATTAATATTATTAAAATAGTTTACAAATTAGCGTTACTTAAATTACAGCATTAAAAATATTTCAAAATAAAAATTGAAAATAATAAGAAATAATTAAACTAATAAAATTTATATTTGTTATAATATAATATTTAATGTGTTTATTAAATATTCTTTTATTTTTTGCTTTGAAACAAATATTTTTTTAATAAGATGTGTAAATACTCTTGAAATTTTTTTCTATTCTAAAAGATTTATTTTACATACATTAGTAATTGTAATTATATATAAATAAAAAATGGCTCATTTTAAAATATTTAATTTATCATTATTTTTATTAGTTTTTATAGAATAAAGTTAAATTAATAATTTAGGTGTAAAATTCAATTTACACCAAAATTGTATTAATTACTATGTATATAATTCTGTTTTGAAATTCTTTGCTTTGTCTATTTTTAGTAAAAGTAATTTTCAATTATAGCATACTTCAAAGCTATATGAATTTTAGTATGTTTTTAAGATAAATTTATATTACTCACTTAATTTATATATAAAACAACAAAAGAAATAGATAGATCTTTTTTAATTAAATATTTTTTAAAGGCCTAATCCTTTTGTAGTTTAAATTTTATCAGTAAAAGTAATAAAAACTTAATAAGATATGGATAAGGATATAATAACAGCCGTAAAATATGTTAAGCTGTAAAATGTGTTAAAATTAATTATTTTAGTAATAGCTCTAATTTTAAGAAAAATTGTCCTGAAGTTTCTTTGGTACGTGTAGTGTTAAACCAACAATGAAGAACATGTTGTAGAGACGTGGACTAAGTATATTTTCATTATTAATTTATTCGAAAAAAAATAATTTTTAATTTTTCATCAACCTCTATCCAATCCTAGAACCACTCTCCAGGGTCCCATGTCAAAATTAATAATGAGTTAAAACCAAAATTTTGAATGCATTATTTCATTTCACTTTAATAACTTTTTCGTCGTTACGTTTATTCTAAACTAGGAATTTTATTATTATTTTTATATAAAAAATATAGTGATTTTATTACTGGTTATTTTATAAAGAAAATGTGATCATAATTCATTAATTTATTTATAAAAATATTTTAATTTTTTAATGATTTTATATTTAATTTTGTAATAAAATATTGTATTTATTTTTTTATTTATAAATCATTTAATTTTATGATGTTTTATGAAATTTTATTTGTTATTATTTTTTATGTATAAACAATGTGTTTGTACTCGGATAATTATTCTAACTTATTTATAAATTTTATTACATATAATTATTCATTTTTTAATATATTTAATTTAAAATATTTAAGCTAAAAACTTAACTTATTTTGGTATTATTTCATAAAATAAAATTTTCATTATTATTCTCTGGGTTTTTTTATAAAAATATGTTCAGCATACCCAATTACATTGTAAACAAATGATATTTTGATTTATATTTTTGACTTTTCATACATATTGCTTCTATTCAATAAATACTTTATTTTTATGTATTTCATAATTTATTCGTTTATCATATTTATGATATTTTGAAATTTTACTAAATAAAATTTTGTTAGCTTTTTCCAATACTTCATACATGCTTTTGATCAAAAAAATTAAAAAATGTTGTGATATTAACTTAATTATTACTTATACATTAAAAATCGTCTATCATTCATAATTTATTTAGAATTTAATTTATTTAATTAATTACATATAAATCTAAATCTATTGTGAACTATCTTTTTAATTAAATTGTTAAAACATTACAAGTATATTATTGACATATTAAAATTTTCTTTAATAATTTTTAAATTTGGCAAACCAAATAATTTGTTAATTTTGATAACACTATAATTGGATAAGATAATATTAATTTTTGACTTAATTTACAGTTAAATAATTCTTTAAAAATTGATTTTTTTAATTTTATAAATTTTTATGCAGTTTTCGCGGACAATTTCTATATAATTCTCGCTTTTATGTTTAATTATTATTTAAATATTATAAATTTTTTATAAATATATTAATACTCAAAATTTATCTAGTTTTTATTAAAAAATAATTTTATTATTAGTATGTTTTTCTTCTACATATTATTGATAACACCTTTTCAATAATTTAATAAAAATAATTGTTCAATTTTTTAACTGCATATAAAGTAACATTTAATTAATTTATTTTTAACTTTTTATATAAAATATTATTATTTGCCTTTTTAAAGTTTTCTATTTCTTTGATTTTTATACAATTAATTTAATAAATTTAATTATTATATATTTATTATTTTTATTTATTTTATATTTCTGGTAAGCAATACTTCGATTATTTTTCTTGTTTCATATCTTTTTGGATCATTGCTTTAACATTTTTTCTTTTTTTTATTTTTATTTTAAAATTGATAAATTTTTAATGGATTTTTTCAACAAATTAAGTTGTTCATCCATGAATTTTTATCATTTAACCGCCATTATTATCCATAATTGATTTTAATCATTTAAAAAATTTAGTTCGATTTTTATCATTACTCGTTAAAATGGACTTTATATTGTAACTTTTATATCTTTAAAAAGTGTTTTTAAGATCAGAAAATAAAAAAGTTAATTTTGAATCTATTAATCAATCCTAAATTTTTTGAATCGAAAACCATATTCTGGTCTTAAAACAAATAAAATAAAAATGATTAATTAAGAAGTGATAATTTTATTATGAATTTTTTTATTTAAATATCTTGCTTTTTAACTATCATTTTATTTATCTTTTTAAGTGAATATCTTTTTTTTAGATTTTGTAAAGTATATTTTAAATACTAATGGAACTTTATTTCGTTTTATTTTTAGATTTATGTTTAATTATTATTTCTTTTAATATATATAAATTATGCGACTCGATTATATTCCTTGACTGTGGCCTTGAAAGATTCGTAGAATTCAGGCCATCTTTTGTCTCATAATGGAAATTAGGTTATATTTGAAAATTTTTATTATGTTTGTATTTCTCTATATAATTTTTAAAAAAAATTATATAGTTTATTAACATAGAAATATAGCACATTTAAAGACACTATAATTTTTCAGAGTTGTTTTTACTATTTTCTATGAATATATTATTTTTTAATATGATCTTATTCCAATTGTTCTTAACGACTTTTTCCAGAATGTACTTGTTCCAATTGAAAATAAGAAAATAGAAATTATTTTTTAATTAATTTTAATTTTTTTCATCTTTCATTTGCATTTATTGAAAGGCATGTTTTGGTGCTCCAGAGCAGCGAATCATTTATTCATTATTCATTTATCGAATCATCGATTCATTTAATATTTTTTTGTTTTTTATTATTTGTGAAGAAAGTATTATTACTTTTCTATTAAAAGAGTATATATATTTATGAGTTTTTCGATTATTTAAAATAAATTATTAATACTAAAAATTAATGATTAAATAATATAATATATTTGTACCATTAATTTTGATGAAGTTAGGCTTATTATAATAAATAAAATTAATAGTTTCTTAAAATTCTAAAATTTTTAAAATTACAGAGGTACATCTTGGGAAAAGTTTTAATCAAATATATTTAAATTTTTTGATTTCATTATTATTTATTACGAATAAATATTATTTTTTATTGAAAACATCAAGCTACGAACGTAAACATCAACGTCGACCATCGTTGACCATTTTTTCTTATGATTTTTATCTTCAACTTAAAAAAGGCTTTTAAAATTTTCATCTGTAATATTAATTTTAATGTTAATAAGAATAATTATATTTATATATTCATATTTATATTTATTCATATTTACAAAAAAATAATTTTTTATAAATGACATTTTTAAATGTTCATTTTTTAAAGTATTTTTAAATATATAAATTGTACTTATTATACAGGGTGCGGCAAAAGTCCTTGCCCGCAGTAAATTCTGAATAACTTTTTTAATAATTGATCAAATTACTATAAATTACTGTCAAAAGATGCACAACTACATAGGGTACTTATATAAAAATTAGATTAAAAATAGCCACCCTTGTAACAGAAATAGAGACGAAATCGCGCGAAAAAAAATTCGGCGCTGGAACGCAGCTCTTGAATCGGTATTTTGTCCCATTCTCAGAGAAGGGCATGCTTCAGCGACTCCAAATTTTTATGTGGACTAGCACAGGCCCTGGCCTCCAAAATGGCCTAGATGGAATATTCCATCGGGTTCAGATCAGGAGAATAAGGAGGCCATTATTGGGATGATAAAAATCCGGGCAAATGAGTCAGGCACCAGGTCTGAACTTCGTGAGCTCTGTGGGTGGGTGCTAAATCCTAATGAAAATTTTCAACTCTGGTCCTAAAAGTAGCCTATAGAATGAGCTTTAAAAACATGCTAAAAATTTTCTCATAAATAATAATCTTAATTGATTTTGGCCCATGGTTTCATGAAAAACAGGGTTTTTTGTCCCTTGATTAAATTCAGCCTAAACCATAACCGAATCTGCATGTTTGGAATATCTGACAATATGGTTAGAAAGAGCAGGATGTTTTGCTCATATTCTATAGTTTTAACGGTTTTGATAGAGCTGGAGTATAAGAAATTTTTCACCCGAGAGAAGGATGGGGGGTACTTGCGTGCCAGCGCCTAATTTTTTTTCGCGCGATTTCGTCTCTATTTCTGTTACAAGGGTGGCTATTTTTAATCTAATTTTTATATAAAATATAAGTACCCTATGTAGTTGTGAATCTTTTGACAGTAATTGATAGTAATTTGATCAATTATTAAAAAAGTTATTCACAATTTACTGCGGGCAAGGACTTTTGCCGCACCCTGTATATATCTTAGAGATAAAGTTCGATAATTTTTATAATATAATTGATTAAGAGATTTCTTAATTTTTTCTATTATTTATATTGTTTAATATATTTTTTAAATGAACATATAAAAAATGTTTGTCGTCTATTATTTTTTAAAATTTAATAATAATATTTTAAACAATTTAAAAATTTATTATTAAAATTGTATCAAGAATAAAATTAAAAGTCTTTACCATTTTAAATTAGTTGTTTTTTAAAAGGACACATCACTGATAAATTACTATAAAATATTCCAAGCAGGATCAGAACAATATAAATTCAAAAAATACGAAATTTTCTACAAATTTATTATTAATTATCAAATTTGTAAGCCACACAACTGACATTTTTTACAATTTTTATAAGTTATTTTAATTTTTATCCATTCGAAGTATTAAAAAATTAATTTAGAATTAATGTTTTCAAATATTTTAAAATTACTTCTTTAATATAATAGCAAATTCAATTAAATCCAAAACTAAAGACAAAATTTTTACCCATTTAATATTTTTAAATATATATCCGAAAATTAAAAATTGCTCATTAAATGAGAAATTTGTTTAATAATCAATGAAAAGCGAGCCAATTTATTATAAAAATTTATTAAAATTAAATAAATTACTATAAAATATTCCAAGCAGGATCAGAACAATATAAATTCAAAAAATACGAAATTTTCTACAAATTTATTATTAATTATCAATATACCCATAATAATGATCATGAAGATATTAACTTATAAGGAAAAGAAAATTATCATTATTATTTTTTATTGTTATTAAAAATAGAATTTCTAACGAAATGGGTTTCATTTATATTTTGTTCTGGGTTTCATTTATGTACAAATTGTCAATATAAACTAAAATAATATTGTAGAGCAACTGTAATCTACTTGATTTTTTGATTTGTAGATTATTATTTTTCAATTAAATTTAAATCCAAAAAGATTTGTTTATTTAAAAATAAAATAGGTAATTAAAAAAAAATTTTATATAAATTTCTATAAAAATTTTTTTTGATGTTTTTATAAACTTCATTTTTAATTAATTTGGTTTTTGTTTATAATTTTAATTTTTAAACAGATTTGTTAATTTTATTTAAATAATTTATTGACCATCTAATGTGAAAGTTCTATTAGTTTTAATAAAAGATTTTCTCGTTTTTTATAAAATTAAATTAAGTGAAAAAATATAAAACTATTCAGAATAAAATTAAATGAATTGTATAAAATATTTAAGAAACTATAGTCAAACTAGCACTTAAACTAATTATCATATTAAAATTGGATTTCATTATGTTTATTTTAACTGATAAACTATTTAAATTTAATTGCTATTATAAACAATTTTTAAACTTTCTAATAATTATTTTCAAAGACTTTCAATTTTTATTCAAATTATATCATTATGCATTTTTCTCTTTTTAATTTATATTTATAAATTTATTAGACCTTTAATGAAAATAATGAAGCATTTCATATTTTTATCTACGTGCAGAGAATAAATTTTTCTTATAATTATCGATATGTTTACTATAAATATATAATTTAGGTAATTGATTGGTGTATTTATCGTCCATACCTTTCTATTTTATTTGCATTGGGTTAATTTTTAAAATTTTTATTTATATAATGCTCTCGAAATCATTAATTTTATAACTTTAATTAGTACATAGTTAGTCGCGGATGAATTTCTCGCGTTTTTTCTCGCCACTAACGTGAATATACAGCTCGTAGTTATCCCATTCATAGGTTTGTAATTTTCCCCACACTAGGTATTGTGATATATAATTAATTTTTAATTACGAATTAAATATTTTTCAGAATGTTCTTTATAATAACTTACCTATATTTTTTTAATTTTAAATTTGATTTTTGATCGGTTTAAAAATTGTACGCCGAAAACTTTATCATAAAGACATAAAAATTCTTCTTTTCACAAAATTAACCATGGTATATATATTTTTTAGAATTTGTTAGAATCTATTGTTTAATAAATTTAAATAATATTTAATAAAACTCTGTATTTGGTTGAATTTGGTTGGGGCAATAAAAAGATTTTATCCATTGCTTTCTGAATTTAAAAATTTCATTAAAAATAGGAAAATTTTCTAACTTTTTTGTTTAAATATAATTAAAAATTAATAAATTATATTTTATATCATTTTTTAATTTTCGACTTATTCGTGAATAACATCATAAAAATTTTATGCTATAACTAATTTATCTTTTAATAATAATTTTTTCTTACTTTGTATCAAATGTTTAATAATGTTTTATTTTGTTATTATAATAATTAAGCAAATATATAGTAGCAAATAAATATGAAAACAAAATATAATAGTTTTTATAATTTATGACAATCTAATTAATTCATAATTTTACCAAATTCAAATTATAAGATTTTTTTATTTTCAAATTAGAAAAAGAATAATAATATTTAAATTTAAAATAAATTATAATTAAAATTATAATGTAAAGGAATAGATTTTGAATTTTTGAATTATTTTATGCATCGCATGATAGATTTTCCTAAGTGGAATAAACATTGCTTCTTTTAAGATATTAGAAAATTAATAAAATTATTCGTTATCATAATATAAAAGTAAACCATATTCCTCTGTTGGTAGTGGATGGGCAGTTGCAAACGTAGCACTGCCAATACGGAAATATCTGTTTTCCATTGTGGGTTAAAAATTGTTGTGTTTTCGGGCGAGTTGAAGGACACGACCATTAATTATTTATTGTCTCTTATTTTCTTTATCTCTTTATCAATTCTGATTTATTATTTTCACAAATTAATTGGATATTCAAGCATATATTGCTCGTTTATTAGCTTTTTCATAATTCTTCGAGAGAAGTTGTATTAGAAGCACTCGAATTATCTTGTGTGAATATTAATTTAATGATAATTTAAATGTAAGTTTTCATTTATTTGTTGAATTCTATAAAATTATATGATTCTTTAGTGAAAGCACACATATTATTTTATTTATTATTTTATAAGTATAATTTATTTGTTTTATCATTTTATTAAATTTTTTTATTAAATTTGATTAGCTTTATAATTTCTGTATTTCATTCCAAAATATATTAACACGATTATTCATGATCTATTATCTATATCAAAGTTTAAATTTAAATTTTTTGTAATTATAACAATTTTCGAGTTTTTTTAAAGGCAATTGTTTAGCTTATTTATTTAATTTTTTTATCCTTTTGATAAAAAATATTATATAATATCTTGAACTATTTATTTAATTTTTTGAACCAAAACATTCATTTATTATATTTTCTAAAGAGTTGTGCTTTAATTTGGTATAATTTCTACAATTAGGCACTATCTTTTTATTTTTTTTATTTATATGATTTATACTTAAAAAACTCTCTATAATTTCGCACAAATAAAATGGAAATGGAAATACATTTATTTTAGTTAATATGGCTTAATTGATGTTTCTAATTTTATTTCATGATAAAAGTGCGTGTGTTGTACGTGATCAAAATTAACATAAATTTTTTTAATATTTTGTTGTCAAATAATTGGTTAATTGCTCTCCTTTTAAAAAGGAGCATAGATATTATTCCAATTATTATCAAACTCTATTATTTTTAATAATTTTAATTCATTTTTCTTATAATTTAATTTTTTATCAAACATTAATATTTTTTATCAAACATCATAAATATTTTTTTTCTTTATTTATATATTATTTCTTTTGAAACTATTTAAATTTGTTTATTATTTTAAAATAAATATTTTATATTAATAATTCATATTTGTTCGGAATTCTACCGGCGGTCTTTCTACCGGCGGATCATAAGACCTCAGGGGACAGCATTCCTGTATAACTTTATGTCCCTTCTATCTGCTTAGCTCCGATTTTCGAATAACTCTTTTATCCTGGTTAATCCAAGAATGAATTTTCGGGTACAATTGATGAAGGTACCCAGTCCAGATCAAAAGGACAATTATTTGGAATGTAGGAATGTAAAAAAATGGAAAGGAATGTAGGACCAATGCTCCTACATTCCTTTCCATTCTTTCGGATCGTAAGAGTTCCATCCAGTGTTGTAACAACAAAAGATATATTTAAATATCAAATATTATTAAAATGAATAATTAATAATTGTGCGATTAATACTTTTATTTTTGATCTAATAATTTTTGATTATTTTTGCATCTTTTATTTTTATAATATTATATATTAATATATTTTGATTCGAAAACTATGGACCAAGACGCCATTATTTTTTTAATTTGTTTTTTAATTTTTTTGGTAACAAGTTAAATAAATGAGAAAATGTTATAGAAATACAATTATTATTGATCACTCTTCATATATTTCAAATTTCTCCTTCCTCCAGAGGGTGGTTGGTTCATTTGCTAAATATAATATTGAATAATTATAAATAATTAATTATTTTTCTAACCCTCCTCGGACTTCTTTCAACTCATTACAAGCTTGTTTTGGCTGTTAGAAGGTCCAGCATCAAAGAGACTTCTTAATCATAAAAATAAATTTTTTATTTTTACTAATATAATGGATTTATTTTTATTAAAATACCAAATTAATATGATAAATTAATATTTAGATATCTTTAGACAAAACCAGACAGAATAATTTTTTATTTACAAAAAAAATTATTATTATTTAATTAATTTTTTAGGTATAGAATAAATAGGGATGGAAATTAGTATATGTTCGGATTGACTAGCGTCTCCTAGTTTCAGGTTTAGTAAAAATATCTTTAAATAATTAAAATCTTTGAAGAATAGTTTATATTTCGAAATAAAATTTTATTAAATTTTAATTAAAATATATATTTTTTCTTTCATTTAATTTCTTAAACGATTTTATTTGGGGTTAATTTATAACCATAATATCTTTATTTTTTATGTTATCAAAAATATTTTAAAATATGCTAATTATTTTGTTTGTTGATAATTTTTTGTAATTGATTTGCTTATATTTAATGTAAGTTTATATATTAATACAGTAATTTTTTGCGAATTATAATGAAAGAAATTTATAAATATGTTTTAACTTTGATTTTTCAGTATAACTAAATTAGAATAATAACTATAAAACATTCTTTATTCGTAAAAATTTTGTTACTTTTATTTTAATGTACAATATAGTAAAAATATTTTTTATGGTCATTATCTAAATAAATTTTAATATAATTGGTGAGTTCAGAAGGCAATTGCAATGTCGATTCCTTCGGGATTTTGTTTTATTATATGATATTTATTATATGATCTTTAATTCTTATTTTTTATATGGTATTTAATTATTTTATTCAATCTACAGACACTAATTTAGTTTTAAATATATTTATTGGAGATAAAATTTCTTATATTTGACTCCATTATAAAATATAAATTTTAATTCCATTGGTATTTTTGTTTTTAAAATTATGAGTAATTTTTTGAATAATGCGATAGAATAAATTGGTTTTTAAATAGCATTTATAAAAAATAAAATTTATTTTGTTATTTATATACTCGGTTTTTTATCCATTAATTTAATAGTTTTTAGGTGTATAATTTATTAAATTCATTCAATGTAAATTTTTATTTATTAAAAACATTTGTTTTTGATTCCATTTAGCTTTATCTATATTATTTCGATTTTTTAATAAAACAATTATTATAAGATAATTTTGATAAATTTTATTTTACTTTTTTACTCAATTTTTCTTTAATTAACGACAATTAACGATCATAATTAACAACAATTAACGAATTAACGATATTATTAAATGGAATATATTATTTTTTGAGATTATAATAATTATAATTATTTTGTATATTCCTTCATCTTCCTTTTTATTTATTATCTTTAAAAAGAATTGTTTAACCAAAAAGTTAATAAAAATTGTTTATAATAGGACATGGAATTTTGTTTCATTTTGCCTTTTAGTTAAACTAAATTTATTCATCTATTTATGTTCATACTTTTTTAAAAATATAATTTTTATAGATCCTGCTTTCCGCGTTTATATACTATAAATAATTTTTAAAAATCATCTTTTTAAATTTTGTAGAATTTATTTTCCATTATTAAAAATATAAAAAAAATTTTATATAAGGTTAAAAAATTATACATAAAATTCCATTCGATAATTTATATTTTGTAATTGAATCAAATTTCATTAAACTTTAATTTTCATAAGATATGCAAAATTTTTATATAAGAAACTATTTTATAGTTCAAATATAGTTTAAATTATAATCAGCACTTTAAAAATATTCTTATTTCTCTTTATTCCATTTAAATAAATAAATTTGGTAACGTAAAAATGAATTTATTGTTATCTAATTTATGAACAAGTCGTCACCACAACAACAATATCAGACTTATATTCTTGGTGAACGAACATCTATTGTAGGATATGTTATAATTTAAGATAATTTAAGAAATCATTAATAATTTTAGTGTTCTTTCTGGAATATATCTATTTTTAAATATTTTCACAACTATATTTTATTGGATTGTTTCCATCTATAATGTCTCACTTAGAATCGAAATATTAACTTGATAAAATTTATAAATTTCATAAATTTCTCAATTTTTTGTTAAAATTATTTTTAAACTAAAATAATTATGAAAAGTTGATATTTTGTAAATTATTAGAAAACTATTGCTGGTTAAAAAATATATTTTTTTAATTTTTCATTATTATTACACCAATACATGTGCATTAATGCTTACTTTTTCATGACTTCAAATATGTTAAAGAGACTTCTGAATAATTTTAAAATTAAATGAAATTTTTTGTTAGTTATTTAAAGATTTTGATTTGTCAGTGATTATCGGACGCCAAATGTCCATCATCAAACCATTTTTTTAAATAGCATTGTATCAAACATATAACGTAGAGGCTAATTTAGTTTTTTTATTTAGAAATCTTAAGAATTTTATAATATTTTTAATTAAGATATCAAAAAATTTTATTTTTTTTAGAAATCTTAAGACTTTTATAATATTTTTAATTAAGATATCAAAAAATTTTATTTTTTTTATTTTTATTTTTATTATTAGTTTAAATTTTATTTAATTAATTATTAATGTATAATTATACAGATATATAAACAAGATACTAATTATACAGATATTGATTTTCTATTTTCATCTTTCAAATCTTTAGTCGTCAATCGACTAGATGTTTTGTTCTAACATGAATAGAACTGAATATGCCCTTTTACAGTCTACTATCCTGTAGTTATTTTTAAATATTTAATATAATGCTAATCCGCGAAGATTAGTTTCATAAATTATATTATTGTATATGCATTTCTATTTTTTATATTTTTACATCTTTTATTTTTTTTAATTTTTGTTGAAAAGAATTCTAACAGAGATTTAATTAGATTTACCATATATTTATTTATTAAAAGCAAATCTTTATATTCAAAATTAATTAACAATATATCTAAAAATTGTTTTTTTATGAATTAGTTAATGGAATAATTCTCATTTTCCAAAAACCTTACTATTAAGTAGAAAATTTGTATATGACCATTTTAAATTGTTTATTCAGATTCATTTTATATCTATAATAATACAATATTTATTTAAAATTTTTTAAAAATTTAACTTTTTCAGAAATTTGATCGTTTAATAGCTGATTGTTTAATTGCTTTTTTATCGGATTATTTTTCTTAATTCTTTGTGTGCGCTTCTTCTTATTAAAATTATAATATATTTTTGACAAATCATTTCAACATTTTTTATTGATATATATTGAATTTATAATGCCTAAACCGAATAAATTATATTAATTATATTATTGTTTTTATTTTTGTTTTTATAATTTATAATTTATTAGGTATTTTTATTAGCCATTTGATATTAACATGCGATATTGTTGCATCTTCTATAAAAAAGTTTATTAGATTTTATATTTTTCTTTAAATTTTTATTTTCCATTATTTTAATATTATCATAATAAATATAAATTTAGATTTCTCAGATATTTTTAGTTTAATTAAATTTTTTTATTTTTTTTTGTTTAATTAAAATTTTTAATTTAATCTATTCGTTTATAGCCTGCCTACTGATAGATGATAATTAAATTTTCCTTTCTCCCTATCTCATAATCCTTGGTGGCTAAAAATCTTTATAGTATATTAAAACTTTTAAAGATTACATAAATGAATAATCATAATAAAAATTAAAAATATATATAAAATTTCATTAAAAATGACCCCGTTTTTTCCTCCTTTCATGACACTAGCTCCGTCGAATAATTTTTGATTTTTAAAACGATTTTTATTAACTTTAAATTTATTTTTTTTTCAAAATTTAAATAAAAATGAAAAAATAATTCTGAAGAATGAAAATTAAAAATTAAAACGTTTTTACATTTACTTATCGAATGATATAGATTTTTACAATAGTATTTTTAATTTCTTAATCTTAATTTTAATCATACTTCATATATTAATTTTAATATTATTTAATCCAACATTCTAATTTTTAAAAATGGTTATTTTTCAATTTTTTCTAATTTTTATGCCTGAATTTTTATTATTAAAATTCTAATTCAGATTTTTGTGAACAATGTGTCATATTTTTGTCATATTTTTTTTTGCGCTTAATTATTATCATATTTTTCTAATTTTTAAAATATTAAAAATTAGAATTATAGAATAAATAGTATTAATATTTTCTTAAAATCATCATTATTTAATAATTAATAATTTTTTGATTGGGAGTTATTCAAATAATGAAAAGCCTTATCTTAGTAAATTATTTTAATTATTTTTTTATTGTTGTTTTAATTTTTATGCCTGAATTTTTATTATTAAACTTCTAATTCAGTTTTTGTGGGCAAAGTGTCATATTTTTTGTCATATTTTTCTTTTTGCGCTTAATTATTATCATATTTTTCTAAATATTAAAAACTAATTTATAAAATATTAAAAATTAGAATTTTAGAATAAATAGTATTAAAGATTTTCTTAAAATCATCGTTATTTAATAATTAATAATTTTTTGATTTGAAGTTTTTCAAATAATGAAAAGCCTTATACTTAGTAAATTATTTTAGTTATTTTTTTATTGTTGTTTTTAATTTTTTAATTTATTATTTTATAAAATATTTTATTATTCCATAGTAATTTTGGTTTTTTAATATAGGAATTTACTCACAAACTTAAATTTTTATTTGGTTTACTTATGTATCTTATTTTCTAACATGTATATATTTTTTCTTTTTTATCATACATGACAGCAATATTCAAATGTGGAATGAAGAAATGGCTATATAAAATAAATTTGTCTATGAAATTTTTTAAAAGATTTTTTGTTAAATTATTTCATATTCGACTATTTCGATTTATTTGATTTATCGTTTTAAAATCATACCCAATGTTTGCGATAGAGAATATTTGCATATTATTTATTTTTGTTTTTATTCATTAAAATATTATTCTTTCTATATGTGGCTTCCTTTTGATTATTTATATTAATTTATATTTATAATCTAATTTAAATTAGATATATTATCCATTACATAACGTAAAAAGATTTTTTTCATTAAATTGTTTTATAATTATTAAGCTTTACAGATTCTTATTGTGATTCATATAATTATACAAAGAAAAAAATTTCTAATAGTTTTCACATCATTTTCCTTTCATTGATAAGATATTGTAAATGGTTATTTACAGATGCTATTTTCAAATTTTTATTATTTAAGTATATCTCATCTAAAATTCAATTGCTGAATATGTTATAATCGCAATTTTAAAATAAGTCATCAATACTTTTTGAACTTCAAGTTTATATTTAAAAATTTTTGGTAATAAAATTATTTTTGATTTTTGAGTAATTCACCTATTTAAATTAAGATAGTTATTACATAATCCGGAATTATGTTAGAAAAGGCCCAAAAAAGTTTCATTTGCTCTGGAATGGGATTTTCCGGATTGTGAATTGTAGAGTCATCCATATCTTAATGAACTATTTTATAAAATACATTAATGTTATTTCATCTCTATTTATTCTTTGTGTAGCTAAATTATTTTAAATCAATATAAAATAAATTTAATATAAATTAATTAAAACAATGAAATTATTTTAAAAATTTTATAATAATATGCTGCTTCCCGGATCATGGCACCAGAATATTCGAAGCGAAGATTATTACTATTTATTAATTTATGAACATTTATATTAACTATTTGAAAATAAACTAAAAAGTTAATATATATTTCTTAATTTCGTTTTTAAATATTATTAAAGCGACTGAACATATTAATTATATACATTGCTAAATTTTTATTTTTAATTATTTAAATCCTTATGTATATTATTTCTTTTGAGTTTTATTGTTCTTTGAGATATTCTCTTCTTGGTCTCTAAAGAAAACTGTCATTTTGCATTTTTCAATTAATACATTATATAAGCACCGAAAACATTTGCATTGTAAAGGTGTTCTGAATCCCCAATAGCACATATAGTGAATATAGTTGAGAAAGTTTATTTGAGATGGGACTGATGTTTATATATTTTTTATTATTAATTCAACTATATAATGAGTTATAAAATTAAGGTTCATTTAAATACGAATATTAGTAATTATTTATAGGCATTATACTAGTAGATGGATATTAGGTATATAATTTCCTTCATCCTGGTTTTAATTTTGATCATTATATAAATTATAGATTATATTTTTAATTGAAAATTTTATAAACATTGTCTCCATTACATATGAATAAACAATAATTGTATAATATATCTTTGAGATTTCTTATTTTTCTATAAAAAATTATTATTAATATCTGCTAGTAAGCAAAAGAATAATTTATTTTAAAATCGACAATTTATTTGATCAAACGAACTCGTCATCGCCGGAGTTACAGATGATATCCCTTCCTTGGTTATTGTTTAATTTGCCAAATTGAAATTTAAATTCATCATTTAAACATGTTATTATTAACATATCATTCGATTGTTTGCCATATTTCTTAATAGATTTCATAGCTTCTGCTTTATTGCATGTGTAAATGTCCTACTTTCTTTTTATTTTAATTATTCTTCGATAAGATAATTCTAAAGATAATTCTTTATATTTAAAATTTTTACAGAGAATTTCGTATAAATTCTAAGCCCGATATTTCATTAGGTGAGATAATATTAATAAAATCATTTTTGTTTTTCCTTAAAATAAATAAATAAGCAGTTTCCATTGCTTGCTATTCGCTATTGCTAACGGCTCAGAATAAGTTATATATAGATATAACATTATAATTATATTTATACGATATAATAATTATTAAATTGTATTTTTATAAATTTTTTCAAAATAAAAATATCTTTTTGAAGAAATAATATTATTACAGCTAAGATCTTTTAAAGAATAAATTAAAAACTATTTATTCTATTTAATGAATTCATTAATATAAAACTTTTCCTTAAATAAAGAATTCATTAAGATAAAAGTTATTTTTTATAAAAATCATAATTTTTCTATTTTGATACTTTTTTCTGTAATTATATCATTTTTAAATTTCACGACGATTCACCATTTAGATATATAAGTAATAATTTTTATCAACAAATCACTATAAAATTTGTTTTTTTAAAGAAAAATTCTATTTTAAAATTCTAATTTTTAATCCCATATTATAAAATATTTTATTTTTATTTTTTTTTTATATTATTTGACATGAGTACCATCTATTGCTCCAATCACATATGGCATTATTCCATTGTTTAAAATTATTCACTTGTTATTTAACGACCGCTTTATAATTAAATTATATTCAAGTTAATATTTTTTAGAAAATTTGAAATTAATTCTTTTTATCATTTATTTTAACATATTATTTATTATATGATTATAGATTTCAATTCTTATTATATTAGGTGAGGAGAGTTTATTTGTTTTAGTAAATTAATTTAATTGTGATATTGAAAATATTTCTATTAAAAAATTATATTATTAATTTTATAAGTCATATTAGGTGGTACTTCTAAGAAAATTTAAATTATAAATAAATCTACTTAAATTTTTTGCGTAACTTATAGTAAATAAAAATTACATTGATTATTTTGGTAATCTTTATGATAAAAATAAATTATTGAATTTATTATTAATTAGTTATCGTAAAAGACTTTTTATTTAAATTTTTTCTATATGAATTCATGTTAACTTTAAGGACTCCCCAGGTAAATTAACCGGCTTTTATTAATTATATTAGGTGAGGAGAGATTTTAGGCCTTCTGGGAATTTTTACATTAAATAATTTATGCGAAAAAAGTTTTTAATTTGTTTACAGTATTTGCATATATGTTAACTTGATATAAACAATTTATTATATTCAATGGTATCTTTATATATTGTTTAATTTTTTATTTACTTTAATTATAATAATTGATTTTAATTATTTATGTTTTTTTATTTCTCGATCTATTTTTGGATTAATGTATAATATATAAAAAATCAGAAAATTCCTTCTCAAAATATCCGAAATTTTTCATTTGTCTGGAACTTCATGATCTAATGAAGTAAATTGAGATGGTTATAATTTTTTTAATTTAACTTTTATTTGAATTAAAGCCGTAATTTTTAGCTATATATCAATAATCAATGCTAAATCCATCATATCTGCGATACTACCGTTCATAGGCACTTCTTTTATTAAACCTTTGAAATAATTTGTAATTAATAAAATAAATATTTTTAATATTTTTTCATTTTATATATCTCATTTTCTCACATGGTTTTAGAATATAATTTATAATTTAAATTTTTGGATTAAAAATTGATTGATTAATAATTTACTTTTATTGTTTATTTTGTCCTGATTGGGTTATTCGTGAAATTGCACTTAAAAAATAGTACCAAATTAATATTTTATAAAATTTTCTGTATTAAATATTTTTAATTATCTTTTACAATTCTCTATTTCCTTTTATATTTTCTTCCAGAATAATTATTCTTTTCAATTCCAGTGTGGAGGGATTGTTTTCTAGATTTCTTTATATTGATCTTTACATGAATTATTAAAGTTTTAATGTAATTTGAACTTATACAAAAATAAAATCATTTAATTTCTATTCTATAATATTATTTTCCATCTTATATTAAATTAATTTCATAGTTCTCATAATAACTTTAAAAAACAAAGATCGTTATATTGTTTGTAAGAAGCGTTATATCGGCAATTTTTAAATGTTTAACAATATTTTATTTTAATAATTTTTTAATTACTCTATTCTCCATTTTTGTTTATAATTTCTCTAGATGTATCGGATATGTATGTATAAAATTGTGTTGCTTTTATTGCTATTAAATATAAATATAAAAAATATATAATTATATAGTAGTAATCTAAATTGTTTTATTTTTTCATAAACTTTAAAATCTATATAATTTAAGCATATAGTTAAAAAATATATAAAACACGTATGTAACCACGAATCTTGCTCGCGATATCCTTTCCATTCTAGTCTAACTTCCCATTAATAAGTTAATAAAATTCATAATGAATTTAAGTTATGCTGATTGTTTACTATTTTTTAATATAAAAAATATTTAATTTTGTTTTATCTGATCTTGAAGCTTTCAGGGCCATCAAGGAATTACATCGTAATACCTTGCAAGTTCTTCCAAGTGGGCGGCCATTGCAGTTTTTTAATGTTTCTTCTAATATTATAAAAGATAATGCATTTTTTTATTTTTTTTTATTTTTATTTTTATTATATTTAAATTTTCCTGCAATATTTATTACATTGAATTTTTATTTAATTATTTTTAAGAAAGTTAAAACTATCCAATTAAATTTTATATACGAAGCTCTTTTCCAAATGCTATAAAATGAAATTATTTAATTTTAACTAATTTATTAAATATTTTCGAAAGTTAACGTTATTTTTTGTAATTATTTTTTTATGTAAAATTTTTTTAAAGTAATTTTATTTCATAGTATCGATTCGATTATTATCTGTCAGGTAGTTTTTGTTCTTTTTAATTAATAATAAATTTAGTTTCATAATTTATATCATTCATTTTTATGAATTTTTTTTCGTCTTCATATTAGAGATAAATATTTAATATTTTTTATGGAAAATTTTTTAAATAATATTATTATTTGTTTTTTATATATCATTTTCCTAAAACTTTTTATCTATTATTTATTTATTTATTACATTGAAAAATTATTTAGTTTTATTTTAACTTTATATTATTTCGATTTTTAATTAGATTTTTTCGCAGGAATTTTTTTTGTGAGTTATTTTTTTAATTAAACTTTTTTAAATAAATTTATTGTATATATTCCATTTTTCTTTTGTTTGCTGTCAAAATATTGTCAAATTTTGAAATTTGCTTTTTAGTAAAAACTAAAAATATCATTTATAGGGTTTTTAATGGGAGAAACTTAGATAAGCTTTTTTATTAATTTCTAAATAATTTA
>LDKF01003057.1:1427-22809 GCA_001026735.1 Rotylenchulus reniformis | reverse complement strand
AGAAAGGCGGTCAAATAGGGTTTTATTGCCAATTTGGCCAAACACCGAGGCAATTACAAAAATGGATCTGAGAAAAAGTCATAAATTTGTTGCCAGATGTGGAATTCGGCGGAACGCGCGGTGCTAAGGGTGGCGGACTTTTTGGGCTGCAGATCCGGCGCAAATTTGTGTTGTTTTTGCTGGGCATGGTCGGCCTGGCCCTGATCGGCTTGGCCGTGGTGATTCTAATGCTGGTGGTGTTGAGTTCGCTGCAAAGGATAGACGGGAAGGAGGAGCCAGTGATCAGGGGGCCCGGGTCCGGCAGAGAACAATTTATGGTCCGTGGGGCATCTTTAGATCATTTGGAATAAAAATTGAAGCAACAGAACAGACCATTTTTCCTTGGTTCAAAAAGTGCACATAATTTTTGGATCAAGATTCATAAATTTTTGCTTTCAAAAATGAGAGTAACCCCTTGTCCTGCTCAGCGTCTTTACGAGAGATTGCTTCACTTTCGCACTTCGCCCTACATGATCACGGATTCGATGATCAGTCAAATGCCCGAGGAGGAATTGGAACTGGCAAAGGCTGCAGGTGGGAGGAGGGATGAAGGGGGGGGGGGAACAAGGAGGATGGAGGCCAAATTCGGGGCATTCCAGGGATTTTGCCTATCAATGGATCGGCGGAGGGAAGAAATTATTCGGTGAATGGCACAATGGGAAGGGACAAAAACAGATCCAAACCGATCGGAAAGAACAACGATCAGCAGCAGAGGAACAAAAGCAGCCATGGATGGCACAGTCCAAAGTGCGAGATGAAGTGTGAGAAGGACGAGTGAGTTCTGATTTGGGAGTGGGATTTGGGCGTCGTCATTCCATTGTTTTCCCCTTCCCTCAGCATCAGCATCCCCCCACTGGTGGTCCTTAGTCTTGACGGATTTGCATCGAATTACTTGGACTTGGATATTGCAGAAACGCTGGACAAGATGGCACACTGTGGGGCCAGAGCCGAGGTAAGGGAGGCCGGAATTGAAGGGAAGTGATAGGCTGAGGAAATGGCCAAATCGGAACAGAAAGACATGGAGAGAACAAGGAACCAGAAGACCATTATCAGAAATTGAGATTAAAAATCAAGACCAGAATAGATCAGGAAACATTGATCTAAGAGTGGGCCAGAAATTTTTACTTTGTTGCATTTGCCAATCCCACGAAGATTCTTGCAAATTATGCATAATTGATTAGCCCATCCCCTTAATTTGCTTCTTCTCTTTTCAATTTCTTCAATACAGCCACCATTACCCAGATCATTATCATCCCTTTGTTACAGTTCATGTTCCCTTCCTACCCCTCCAAAACCTTCCCCAACCACTACACAATTGCCACCGGATTGTGGCCCGAGGCACACGGGATCATTGACAACGCGGTGTACGACCCGGAGATCAGTCCCGACCTGGAGGACATGAAGAAGGCCAAACACGCCAAATTTTACGGCGGCGAACCAGTAGAATTTTGATGGTTTTTAGTATTGGTTCAGCAAAATTTCATTTTTCAGATTTGGAGTTCCGCCGTTCGTCAACATAAGCGGGTGTTCTGCCTGTTTTGGCCCGGCTGTTCCTTCAACATCACTGGTATACTGTAGATCTCAATTCTTGCATAGTTCACATCCTCCATCACTCTTCATATCAGGCTACAATCCGACCATTGATGTCCCTTACAATCGGAGTTTTTCCTACTCGAAAAGGGTCGACAAAATCGTCGAATGGCTCACCCTGCCGGCCATCGAACGGCCCTCCCTGATCATGGGCTACTTTGATCAGCCCGACAATGTCGGCCATTTCCACACTTCCGAAAGACAAGTTGGCACCGGAGTGATCGGGGAAAAGCCAGCCGGGGTATTAAGGTCGAGCTGGAGCTGACCTACGTGGAATCGGTGCTCGACTATCTGTTTTCCTCGCTTCATCGGGAGGGCATCCTGGACTGCATCAACCTGGTCATTCTCTCCGATCATGGTACACTTATCCCTGCTGACCATTCTCTCTTACATTTTCTGCCGAGTTCCTCTTTGATATTTCCATAGGAATGCAATGGATTGACCATCGCTATTTCTTCAACGAAATGTTGCCTCCAATCCCGGGAATGATCACCACAAGCGGGGTGATCGGACACATTTATTTGCCCCCCAACAGCACAAGTGAATTTTGGACCGATTTGGAGGGAATTTCAGGATTTGGCCCCTTTTAGCAAATGAAACGGAGCAGATTCTGGACAAATTTTCCTGTTTTGACACTCGGAAGTTCAATGTTTACGATCGGCGGACAGTGCCAAAACGGTATCACTACGCCAGAGGGAGCCGAGTGGGGGATGTGATCTTCGACGGCAAACCGGGTGTCACCTTTTACTCGTCAGTGATCAGAGATCAATCAACATTGATCATTTCTTGGTATACTTTTCACAGAACTCCGGCGGATGATTTTCACGTAACATCGGACCATGGCTATGACTATTTGCACCATAGGATGCATGCAATATTCTTTGCGAGGGGCCCGAACATACGGAAGGGCGCCAGACTGCAACCCTTCCAGAACGTGGAACTGTTCAACCTCTTCACGGGTATTCTGATCAATTGATCATGATTGTCTGATCATATTTGATTATCCACTTGCCAGACCTTCTGCGATTGTCCCACGATGTCCCTACCAATGGTACTCAGGGTCTTCTCAACATTGTTCTGCACAACATGGACTTGCACCGATCTCCTGCGCCGTTCTTCACCTTCGAACCTGATCTCCATCCCCTCAGGCAAAACCCATTTCCATTGAGTTATTTTTCGAATATTTTAGTGAATGTCCTCCAACAACGGTATCTCAACCAATGCGCCAATTATATTTTTGTAACGATGAAAATGGCAAGAACAGATCGGATTCACTGGATGAGCAGTGTGGGAAGAGAATTGTGGGTAAAGGGGAAAATGGTCCGATTACATCAATACATAACAGTTGTTAGCATGTGATCTTCATAATTCGGATCAACTCCTTTGATCAGTTATCCATTTGATTGATCTGATCAGTTTTCCTTGATTTTGCTCACTTCTATCACTTTCCATCCTGATCTCTTTAGGCAATAAATTGGTCTTTATTTCCAATTCACAGGACAATCTCCAGCAGTCCATGGACGCTTGCAACAAGCGTCAGCCCCTCCCGCCCTATGCGCTGTTCTACACGCGTTCTCGCGAACTCTGCATGATCAACCTTTGTCCGACAATGTTGTTGACGAGCATGAACGAGCAGAACAAAGGCAATTGTCAAAAAGCTAAACCTTCGGAGAACTCTTGCCCTTTCAGTGTCCACATCGATGCTGTACGAGTCCCTTTTCGACTCGGACTTCCCATCATCGGCCAAAGTCCACAGGGATCCCTCTCCGTCTTGTCTTTTCGCGGATCAACGATTTGACAAAAAATGCCCAAATTGGACCAGGAATGAGGGTCGGAACAGATCAGAGGAAGTGATCCGAAGAAGCATAGCAGCGGTGGAAAGAGCCGGTAAGTGTTGGCGATCAATCGGAGAGGATTGATCAAATCCGTTAGCAGAGATACATATAATATGATCGATTTCAGATGTATCAGCATTTGTCCGACTTCAATTTCCGATGTACAGTCAATTCGCCAATGGTATGGGAGTTGACAATTGTTTCTTCATTAGTACACCAATGAATCTTTTTTAGGTCCATTCCGGTATCTGCAGAACCTAACCCGGCACTATGCTCGTTTGTACGGCAAAATGGTGGCCATAAGCGGCACAATATTTGACGAGGACATGGATGGCACGGCGGACGATCCACATCCACAGAAAGGGATCAGGTAGAGAAACACAAAAGGACAAAGAGTTTTGAACCCTATCCACAATGCGGAGTGTATTTTGGTACTTTCCTGTTAACGGGAGGGGGGGGGCAAAATTTTAATAAGGGGAGGCGCACATTGAAATTTGTCTGCTGCCCCCCTCGCCTGATAAAAGTTTTACATTGCGAAGTAGATTCTCGCGTGGGACAGCTGGTTGGCAGTGGGATTTCTTTCGGGTTCCTAATTAGAATATCTTATTCATCATTACAGATCAGCACCACCCTCCACCCCAATGCCCACCCACTTCTTCCGCATTCTGATCCGTTGTGAAGACAATGTGTGGCATCTGAACGGGATCAACTGCAAGACAGGCAGTGCCACCCGGGTTTTGGCATTCATTTTGCCAAATGTCCCCAGGGATCTGAACTGTCTGGTGCGTTTATTTTTGTTCCAATTACATTTTTCACTATCAAATGGTATGATCATTGATCATTTATAGGGGCCGGAGGAGTATCTGCTGATGAACAGTGCCCGGGTCCGGGACGTGGAACTGCTCACCGGGGTCCAATTTTTCACGGAACGCATGTGGTTCCCGCCGGAGACGGAGGCATTATGGTGGCGAACCAACATCACCACCCAACTCTGGCAATAATCCGCATGACAACTTCGTCATACGGATGTATGAGTGATGGCTTCTTACCGTAATCTGCTGACAAATGCGGTGACATCATCTTGTGAAATGCCCTTATTTCCCCTTTGCTCACTCACTTTTCCCCCTTCTAGTCCTAATTTGATGGATTTCTTCTTCATTTCTACAATATTTGCTTTTTTTACAAGTTTTCTGTACTCACGCAACCATTTTGGTGCCAAATTAATTACTTTTTTTTTCTTTGACATATCATCGTCTATTACTTTTATTATTGATCTCATTCACCCAGAATACATTTATAGACATTCTGATCATTATTTTATAAAATGCTTGATCAATCTCGGGGGTTGGGGTTCTTCAGTTTTTGTTCTCTTTTGTCAAATTGGGACCTAAAGTAGTTTTCCACTCGGCGCGCAATGGATGGCGAATGACCATTTTTGTTCTTCTGCTGATCATCTTGCTTCCGATTCCGATCACTGCTCCCCTCCCCTGTGTTTCATATTCCATACAATTTTACTCGATTTTCGCATTTTTACCTCTCCTCAGCATATATAAAACTTCCTCCAAATTGGCTCTTTGAGATGGGTCTTTGACAAAAATTTTCTGCAAAAATTCACAATCAAACCTTTATTTGTTTACCAATTCCTCCCAAAAGCTAACCAAAAGTGTAGCGAACATTGCCGGGAAGTGCATCTGCACCCGTTCCATGTACTTGCCCAACTTGGTGTCCTCCAACTTCTGTCCGTCCACCCGCACTTTTGGCCTTCGCCCGCGAAAGTGCCACAACTCTTCCATGCGCTGGCGCAACTGCGGCCGTTCCATGGGCAACAAATGCGCCACAAATTCGGCGCGCAATTTGACGAACAAATCCACCGGATCCTGACGCCGATCCGGAGGGTTCAGCTGGGGAGTGTGGGCCAGAATCTCCAGGAACAGAATGCCCAGGGACCACACATCGGACCAGGGCCCAATGCGAGCCAACTGCTGCGACTGTGAAGACCAAATTGACTCACAAAAACGAGATCCAGAGGAAAGATTAGAACCGTAGGAGTAAGATAAAATTGTAGATTTAAACCCATTTTTGAAGAGGCCAGAAACAGCGACCGGAAACTACGGAACACCAGTATTCGTTCGTTATATTTTTTCATTTTCTAATGTTAGCCATATGGTATACTGGTTCTCAAAAAGAAATGGAATTCGCTCCAGTGTTTTCCGATCTCAAAAAAGAGTTTCAAATTGGTCTTGCTCTGACAGATGGCTTCTTATAGGGAACTTCGCCGGTTTGGTATGTAACCCTCATACTTATACAGTATATTTATGCAGAGTTCTCTCTCTATTTCCTCCCAATTTTCCATTTTTTTTTGGATTTTAAAAAGTCTCATCCCAAAATGCCGAAAATGTCCTACACCTACCATCGTGTTGCGTATCCGATCTCCGGTGGAAAGGTTGCCGAAAAAGTGCCTTCTGAGCAGAGGATGTGCCCGTTGGCAGGCGTCCATGTGTTCCGGACTCGCGTAGGTGCTCGGCCGCTCGTTGGCCCTGGCAATGAATTGGGTCAGGAACAGCTCATTGCTCAGCGAATTGCACGCGAACTCAACCAGATCGTCGGGAAATCTTAGGGGTTTGACACAAATTAGGGGTCCACATCAGGGATGGGCGAAATTTCGAGTTTCATGTTTCGAGTTTCGCGAATTTCGAGTCTTTTTCGTTTCGAATTTCGAGTTTCGAGTAACACTAGAGTTTCGCCCATCCCTGGTCCACATGGAGTTAAAATGTTTAGCGATGTTATTAAAGGGGCAAAAATGTAAGGTGCCTTCTAAAATTCGAACCTTTCATCAGGTCGGACAAATTTGAATTTGTTTTGGGATGCATTCATTATTCTGTCACCCAGATGGAAGTTGGGGATGGCCGACTGCAAGTCGATGAACTTCCACTTGTCCTCAGAGCGCACCCAAATCCAGTTGCCCGGCTTCAAGTGCAAGTGAAGGGCATCTGCAAAATGTCTGAACTTGTATAAATCGGGCAGAATGCCATAATTTTTACGTTTGTGGAATGTGGCCAAGTTCTGTGCCAGTCTGACCACCAGCTGTTCGGCTTCCTCCCCGATTTGCGGGTCCACCACCTCGGCTCTGAACTGCTTGGCCTCCTTGTTCGCTTTGCTGTTTATCAGCTGCCGGTCCCATTCCTCCAAATGCGCCTCCAGGGTCTGATCACCAAATTCCATCACGTAAATCATTGAGAACTCCCGCTTCAGCTCGAAGCTCAAAGGGATGTTGGCGCGTTCCACCACCATCGGAGTGTCGTCCACCACCTCGCCACCCCCAAACAGCTTGACCACGGATTGTTCAGCAACGGGTCGACCCCGCTCCGCATTGTTAAATGCCTATAAGGGTAAGAAAATTGAGAATGATTGGTACTCATGATATAGGTATGTTCTTCCGTCTCTATCCCTGTTGATCCCTCTCCCTTGACCTCACCTCCAACATGTTCAGCTCGTGCCGGATCATCACCTGCGGCTTGGCCAAATTTATCGACTGCGCACCGGAACCCGTGGACACCACTTTGACTGCAAATGCCTTTCCGGATCCCCGATCGGTAGGTTCAATGCCTCCGGAGAAGAACTTTTGTGCTTTGTAAATCTTTTGGGTGCCAATTACCGTAATTTATTCAGTTGGCCGTACCTTACCTTACTGTCCGGTTCCCCGGCAATCTTTTTGCCCTCAAATATGTAAGGTTCTCCACCGTTTTCCCTCGCTTTTTGATAGCAAATTTGGCCTTCCTCCCCCTTGCGGACATCTTTACTGCTGGATGGACCCGCTGGACATGAGGTAGAGGAGTTGGGGGAGGGAGGACGGAGGGCGAAGCAAAAATTGGCAAGAACAATGGCAAAATATAGGGATAAAAGGGTGGATGAAGGCATTGATTTGGGAAGAGACCAATATTACTTATGTATGATGGTAAAGTGAGTTAAAGCATAAACAAATAAAATTGAAAAATGCATTAAATAATATTGATCAGATGAGTGGTGGGGGGGGGGGGGAGAGAAGGGGGAGACTGTCAGGTTGGATTTGGAACCCATGGATCAGACAACCGCCGGGTGAACAGCCAACCAACATCAGGAAATTTATGTAGATTTCGATGGAAAATAAAAAAGTTCCATTATTCGAAATGGCATACATAGTACTACTTGGGGTGATTAAACGACCCAATAGTCATTTGAAAAAATTCAAGGTTAAAATTATTGAAACGAAAATTTTATTTTCAAAATATAAAACACCAACCACGAAATACCGGAAAGTGCGGAATTCGGTCTTTCGTGAGCCCGCTGTTCTATAGTAACGTGTCAGAGACACATAATATTCGTTTTCTCTGCGCTTTTTTGCACTGTCTTATTAGAACTTTGGATTTTCCCCTCGTCCTCTACTATAGGATCGATCGGTCACTCCAGTAGTACATAATTTTCTATCATCATTTTCTAGGATTTTAAAAAAAGTATACATATCACATGGATTTTTGGCAAAATTTTAAAAGATCCTTCATTAAAACAAATTTAAATTTATAATAGGGTTGAGCGGGATCTGATGAATCCCAGCCAGGATCCCGATGTTTCGGAATCAGAATTCGGGATTGAATCCCGAATGGGCCAAACCCCGATCCCGAAGCCAAGCTCCCAAGCCACGAAGTTCAATTTAATACCGAATGCGAAATCCCGAATTTGAGACGGGATTTCGGGATTAGCTTTCAAGGATATTCGGTATCGGGATCAACTCCCGATCCCGAAATAGGCCGGGATCCCGATCCCGTTTAACTCTAATTTATGTATACACTGCCCTTTTGTCTCTTTAATCTTCCCTAATTCATTCGATCTCTTTTTTTAATCTGCATAGAAATAGGTGAAAATAGCATTTGATCAGATCAATCTGATGGAAGTGATCGCGGACGGGTTTTCCATGGATTCATCCTTTGGTTCTGTTCCTGGTTTGATTCACCGCTATACACACCGATGAAATTACGTGTGATGATGTATCATTTTCAACAGCTGGTCAAGATCGGCTCGTTTTGAAGGTTTTGCCACAAAAATTTTCTGCAAAATTAAAAAAAATACATCTGTAGATAAAGAAAAGAAATAGATCTTTTATTTTTTCAAACAAACCAACGAGAAAGCACCACTGTATTTGGATATTCTAATCAAAAATGATTTGGCCGCACTGAACTTCCTTGTCGGTTTGGGTTCCATATTACCGTGAGAATGGCGAATATTCGGGGAAAGTGCTGCTTCAGCTCCTTCATGTGCATGCCCATCTTGATGTCCCTGTCCTCCACCTTCACCTTGTCCCTATGGCCCAGGAAGTGGGAGAACTCTTTGAATTTCAGCGCAATGGGCATCCCTTCGGTCAGCAACTCGCCCACCCATTCGCTGCGCATTTCCCCGAACAATTCAATCGGGTCCCGATGTTTCAGCTTTGGATTCATTTGGGGTGTATGGGCGAGCAGTTCCAGGATCAAAATGCCCAGGGACCACACATCCGACTTGGGAGTGATGGTGGCCAGCTGTTCCTTCTGAAAGTAACAAAACAATAGCCAATTATCACAATGACAATATTATCACGTGGACACTAGCAGCTCATCTGCCCCCCCCCCCCTATCCCACACTTCTCCATGGTCTCCTTACCATGGTCTTGCGCCTTTCCGTGTCATTGCTGAACCAATTGGAATAAAAGTGTTCCTTCAGCAATGGGTGTGCCAGTGAACACGCGTGCGCATGCTCTGGACTCGCATATGTTGTGGGCCGTTCGTTGAGCTTGGACAGTAGTTTCGTCAGCAGCATCACCTCGTTGCCCAGTGAATTGCAGGCGAATTCCACAATGTCCTCCGGGGACTTTTCACCTTTGAACAGGAACAAACGATCCCCATTGTGATGGTGGTGGTGGTTGTCCTGCTGCAGCAGGAGGTCCGTTCTCGGGATGGCCGACTGCAGATCAATCAGCTTCCACTTGCCCTCCACAAGTATCCAGTTTCCCGGTTTCAGATGCAAATGCAGGGCATCTGTTGGTTTAGGGATGGAATATGAATCCGAAATCCCAAAAAACACAATTTATTGAACTGAATTTGGCGAAATGCACCCAAAAGGTTTAAATCTGTCAGGGGTGCTAATTTTCTTCCTTTCGACCAAAAATTTCGTCCCGAAACTCACATTTATGGAAGCTGGCCACGGTTTGTAACAGTTTCCCCAGCAGTTGCTCTATTTCCTCCTCCACCACTTTGTCCGTGTATTTCTTCTCGTTTTCGCTCCATTTTTGGCCCAATTTCTTCAAATATCGGTCCAGGGTCTGTTCCCCAAACTCCATCACATAAATCATCGAGAACTCCCTGGGCAGCACATCCACGTTCAGGGGGTTGTCCATGAACCCATTGTCCACCACCTCACCGCCCCCGAGCAGTTTGACCACGGACTGCTGATGGCCATGTTTCTGCTCGGCCTCGTTGAATGCCTGCATGGATTGATCAACCGTTCATCACTCTCCCTTTTTTTTGATCCCACCTTCAGCATGTCCAGCTCATGTCGAATCATTACCACCGGCTTGGCCAAATGTAAACTCCGAGCCAAGTGCCCTGTGGACACAACTTTGACCGCAAATATCTTGTCCTCTTCTACATGCTGCTGGTACGATGGATTGTGGAATATGGGCACTTTGTAGATCTGTACGGGGTGAACAGGTTTTTAATTAGGGACTTATCCAGTATTACAGAATCCTATCAATCCATCTTAACTTATTCCTCTCCTAACTCCCCACTATGCCCACCGATCACACTGATCAGTCTTTCCCCTCCCCGTTCACTCACTTTGCTGTCCGGTTCTCCTGCAATTTTCTCTCCGTAGAAGCTGTACATCTTCGGCATTCCCTCCCCCTCCGCCCCTCTATAGCACACTTCCCTAGTTTGGTGCTTTTCCACATCCATTGGTTTCACGGGACATTGATCATCCGCCACTATCGGGCCAGTGCCTTTGTCGGAAGGAGGGGAGCCGAGAATGAATGCCGAAGGAGCGAGGAGTAGAAGAAGAAGGAAGATGGGATAGGGTGAGTAAAGCAATGGCATCCACTAGCCGTCCCGTTTAGACTAGTCACTTTCCCGTTTTCTTAAGACTAGGCTCCTTTTGACTAGTCTTCGACATACCTACCCTACCCTATCGGACGACAGAATTAAGCTGAGGATGAATGATGAGAGCAGAAGATCAGGGGACCTTAAGAAGGGTGCCGAAATTGGGGAGGGAGAGAGCCACGTGATTGGGGGTCAACGTAAAAGAATAATGGCTTAGTAAGAGGGTACCCAATGATCACGATCAGGCAGAAAAAGATCCAAAAATGGATTTATACATATTTAGAAAAAAATTGTTATAAGGCGAGTAATAGATGTGGGGGTGGGGGAGAAATGGGCAAATGCTAAAAATATGAAAAGGCTTTTAAGTTTTCCCCCAATTGTACTTTAAACACAAAATGGGCAGGCATAAAGATCCATCGAATAGGGAATGTTCAGGTCCAAAAATAACACAAACATTGCCCAGTCTTCCCTTCTCATTTTCCTTTTCCAATTTATTTTTGGCATTTCTCATTTGAGTATGACAAATCTGTTATGACAACGAAAAGGATAGAGCTTTTTTCATTTTTTTAGAATCCTTATTTTGACCTTAAAACATAACCTTTTCGCAATACATCGTATGTATCATCACCTCCCCCCCCTCCCCACAACACTACCACCAACTTTAAAGATCGTCCATCCCATCGATTTCATAATCCAAATAGATATGTACCGTATTCTCGCTACCATATACCTGTCATATGTTAGCATCATTACAGCAGTGTGTTGGGAAAGTATTAATCTGCAAAGAATCATATGCACAAAGAAACCATAGAATCCACCACTTTTAAATGGTCTTTTTTGGCACTTTTTTGCAAATATCGACTATCCTCTTATTCTTCTTCCCATCCTTGTTCTCAAATGTTGGATTTTCACTGCAAAAAAGTGGCCAATTTGCCCGTTCGTCGGGGACAACGACAATAGCTGTGAAAGTGAATGAATGAATTGTATTTTGTTCAACTAAATTAACCCAACATTTCTCCCACTCACCTCGCATCCCTTCCGGGCTCTCCGCCGCCACCCGCTTCGCCCGGAGTGCCTAAAGGGTTAGGTTCGCATTAATTCCTCGATCGATTCTGATTGATCAGATCAGACAGATTAGGACTGATCAGATCAGATCAGATCCAACCTGGCGGTCCTCGGAGTCCCCCATCGCCCAGGTTTCCGCCGTTTCCGGGCATTCCTGGCAGTCCCGGCTTTCCATCCAGTCCAGGAAGTCCCGGTTGGCCTGGCGGTCCGATTGGGCCCTTTGCGCCTGGAAACGACCAAATTCGGAATGGACCAATTGTTATTTTTGGCCAAATCCCGTTCCAGCTTGGTTCAATTCCTCTTTTCACTTCCCACTACCAAATTCCATTTTTGACCATTTTTACAATTGGCCAATTTTGGCCAATTTTTGCTTCCCATCAACTTTCCCCCTTTCTTGCGATCACTTTCCGTCCCACTTCTCCCACCAACCTGACTCTCCATTTTCGCCCTTCTGTCCCACCACCCCTGGTTGTCCGGGCGTTCCAGGCGCTCCGTTTGCGCCTGGCTGTCCCGACTCTCCGGCCATCCCTTGCGGTCCTCCGAATCCCGGGTGTCCCGGCTCTCCCCTGGGTCCCGGTTCTCCGGGTGGTCCTGGCTGTCCCTCCTCGCCGCGTTCTCCAGGAGCTCCAGGGTAACCAGTAGGCCCACCAGGACACATTCTTACAAGAGAAACAAAGTTAAGCAACTTCAATAGACTGTTCAGGCTCTGACCTGCACATCACTTCGCCCCGGTTGATTGCCACCGGTGGATGTGTGCCTGGTTGTCCGGGTGTGCCGACATTTCCTTTAAAGATCAATCAACCGATCATTCCAACACTCTGATCATTCACTCACCTCTTTGGCCAGGTTCACCAGGTATTCCGGGCGCTCCTGGCTTGCCCGGAGGTCCTGCAGGGCATCTCGTTTCATGATGGCACACGCATTGCCCTGCCGGCACAGCTCGAGCCCTAACATGGCGACGTTCACGCTGAAAATCAACAATCTCTCAAATCCTTTTAAATTCACCCTTCCTATACCTGGATTTGCTGCAGCAAGTACCCTCCGACGCTCTTGGCCTCAGTGTCCATCTTTGCCGTTTTTCCATCCGCCGATTTGTCTTTTCCGTGGATAGCAGTGGCCCAGATCTGGGCCTGTAGGGCATTGAACTCGTTCATGTCCTTTAAAATGGGTTGATCCTTTTGATCATTTTACCAAATGAAAAGGGTCTTACCGCCTCGAGATCGGAAGTGATCGCATTGATCTTGGCAATTAGAGCGGGAATGAATAGGGCACAGCCGGTCAGGGCCAGCACACTGAACACAATGGCCAAGTTGGCCGCCGAACGGGCCGAAAGCATTGTGAAGCTGATCGGAGGGGAAGGGACAGATGGCTAATATGAAGTTCGAATAAACACTTTGAACAATTCAATTGGTCAAAAGTCAGGATTCGAAACCATTTTAAGCCTCAGAACCCAGTTTTTGAGATCACAGTGTCCTAAAGCAAATCCATAGATCCACTTATTAGATGAATGGGTGAACGGTTGACTGAGACATGGACGCAATAAAAGGAGGAATTATGATGGTGGTGAAAGGGTATCGGGGGGGGGAGGGGGTGGGGATGACGCGATTAGTTTGCCGATTTTCCGCTACTCACCCCTCCCATCCACGGATATCCCGCTGCGGCTTCCAGCTTCTTCCTCGGCTTCTTCCAGCTTATTTCTTACAGAGGAGAAACTGGATTTCGGGGGATGGGCAGGAATGTGGAGACTGTGGAGGAGATCGTGGCGAAACATTGTTCGTCTCCATCGAGAGAAGACGCAATGATTGATTGATGTATATTATACATTACCGTTCGCTTTTTGTCTATCTTTTTTGGATGACAAATCACATTCCTTTATGTATGGATGAACTGATAAGGACAGGATATGACTACCAGTATAAGCAAATGGGAAGGAACATTGACAAGTTGGGACATCGATCTCTGATCAGTGATCACCTGGGATTCTGATCTCTACCGTTTGTCCTTCGCCCTCTTCCGCCGGTTGTCCTTTCTTTCAGCACCTTGGACATTGTCGTTTTCTGTGGACATTTACTCGTTTTGTTGGTTGTCGATTGTGCTGTTTTCCCGTGAATTGGTGCTCTTTCTGCATCTAAATCAGCTGTTGATAAAGGTGAAAATGATCAAAATGGGTAAACTTTCCAGCCGATCCAACAAACAAAAGGGGTGATGGCAAAGGATCCCCAAAAAAGAGTGAAAATTATAGTAAACCACCGTAAAATGTAGCCTACACTACATTTTACGGTGGCAAATTCCTTTTTACCGGCAATAAATCACTTGGGGATCCTTTGTCTTTTGCGATCCTCTGCGTTGATTCCCAAACAAACAACCCTATCACCTCCATCCCTTGAATCACGCTTGATCATGACCAAAACAAAGTAATCAAGATTAGGTTAAAAATGCTTAATCTCCACTGAGTAAACCCGATTATAATCAGTTAACCAATTCCGAACAACCCGCACTCTGATCACGATCCGATCCCGATCACTTATTCCTCTTCCCACCTCTGTTCTGTTGCTGGGGCATCGGTCTGACGATGGACCGGGGCTTCCCCGTCCCCCTGCCCACAGTGCCCAAATACGCGTCAATGCCGGCCCTCACATTCTGCTCCACCGTCATCACCGTGTGGGTTCGCTGTCGGTCAAATGACAGCTGTTGTTGATGCTGGTGATGTTGAGGATGTTGGGATGAACAGCTTGGCGAAGTGGAGGGCACGATGGTCTTAATTGGCGAAGAGGAGAGATTTGATAAGTAGGATGGGATCTCAACAGATTCTAATAGTAAGGCCGAACCCTCCAAAATAAGGACAAATCTGATTTCCATAGATAAGAGGATTAAAAAGTGTTTTTTTTAATAAATTCATTATAAAAACACATTACAAAACGCCAAAAAGGCCAAAGATCAACCACGTTTAGTGGTAATCGTCAATTTTTTCAGAATTGTGGTAGACCCAGTGGGCAATGAGAGTAATGGATTATCTGGGTCTGATCCGGATAATTGCTGACCTTTGAATGGCACTTTTTCGCTGCCTCTTGTGGCGATTGTTCATCCACATTTGCATGTTTCCCCGTGTCACTCCCCCTCTGTACTGCTTGTTCTTGTTGACTCGGACCATCTCCATTGGGTTCTTCCGGAACTGTCTCTCCCTTTTCCGCTTCCATTTTTTGCTGCGTTTTATTTGTCTTTTCGGGAATTGGCAATTTTGGCACGGATTTGTCGTCGGAGGAATCCCTTCGTGTTGTTTTGCTTGTTCCTTTCGTGCCAGATGCCACAGTTTTAGAAGGAATCTTGGTGGGGGTAGAGTTGATGATGCCTGCCGATGAGGATGCCGGGGGTGCTTTGGCATCGCAACTTTGCATTGGCAAAATGCTAAAAATCAAAAATTCGATCAAAAATAATCTTTTTGTGTAAAAATCTTCGTGCTGTTTTCTATTTTCTATCCCTGAATTGCGCTTTCCTTTTTTCTCACCTTTCAATTGTGCTTTTCTCCGCTTTTTCCTCCTCCTCCTTCCCCTCATCGGATTGTGCCATCTTCCTCCCGCTCTCTTGTCCCCCTTTTCCTCCTCTTTGCTCTTCCCCTTCCTTTTGGTTCATCTCCCGTTGTTCCTGCACCATCTTCGTCCCCTCTTCCTCCATTTGGGTGCTCAGTGATGGTCTGCTCGTCTGCAATCCCTGGGACAACTTCCGCTCCAATGACCGTGTCCTTTCCGCAAATGTCCCAAGCTGGCCGGAGAAGCCAATGCCAACGCTCGAGGAACGCTTGTGGACGCGGCCGAAGCTGGACAAGCGGGGCGGAGCCGCCCGTGGCATTCGAACTTGCGCGAAAAGACCGACTGAATGGAGCGATCAAAGATCAGAGGGGAGGGGGGGGGGGGGGNGGGGGGGGGAGAAGATCGGAGCTCCCCAAAACTCACATTCCCGGATTCGAGATTGTTCGACTTCACTCAGTGTAGCCCATTCGGTGGAGTTGATGATGGAATTGGCGAAGTGCAGCATGTGCCTGTCCACAAGATCCAGAAGTCGATGACAAAGTCCTTTGAAGCGCTTAATTCATGAAATTTGATTGGTAATACCAAGGTCGGGCTTCCTTATCTTCCATGGGTTTGTGTTATATTTTTATGATCTCAATCTCAACCTCAATCAGCATCAGGATCCCCTAAAAATGACCATCATGTTGATCTACAAACATGAGAAATACTAAGTTTTATTTATTCTTGTACTCGGCCCTCACCACCTCATGTCCCCAAGGCCTTACCCAGAAGGTTAAGGGACGGAGATACTGTATTTCTACAGTACATTTTTGCCTTACCGGATTCCACTCTCCGGCCATCAGCTGCTGTGTTCTCATCCCGTTTGCGATGCTTCCTGTGCTCCCATAAAAGGGCTTTTTGATTGGGGAGCTGGAACAGGAAGAAGTGGCAGTGGAAATCGATGGTGGGGTTGAAACTCCATCGATGGCACTTAAAAGGATGGAATTTTAAAAATCGAATCTGGGTAGAAAAGGGACCTTGCGGGGTTTTCAATCTGAACGAGCAATTCCTTCAGGGCGACAAAGGCACGGATTGTGGTGTCGGCACTGAAACTGTGCACCATCGGGGGCAAAATGTCCTCCAGAAGGGCCAAATTCAGGGCTAGTCCCTTGCCCAAATTACTAAAAATATCAAAAAACCTAAATATTCATTGCGAATCCTAACCTAAAAGCATTAGAGGAGACCAGCGAATCGAACTGGCCCACCAACAACTCCAAGCAGTACTCCTCCACGTCCCCCACCATTCCCAGCACTCGCTGGGCCGCCCCGACCAATTTCAGTCTCGGCAGTGTCACCTGCAACTTCTCGCAGCCGAGCAGCACATCCACAACACTCTCCTCGTCCACCGATTGCAACAGAGCATCTCGACAACACCGTTGCCAATGGTCGGAAAGGTGCAGAAAAGCGCGGCCTGGGAAGGGCAAATTTGGCGGAAAATCGAAAATTATCTTTTAAGCTAGTGGAGGGATAAAAGCTCAATCTAACTTTAATTTTTGATGCCATTGCGGAACCCATACATTAGTCTACACAGATCATTGATCTTTACCCTTCCAAATTCGCGTGAAATTGGCCGCTTGCCATTGGAGAGCATCGTCGAATAATTGGCGAAGGGCCCAAAAGTGAAAGGAAAAATTACAAGGAAAAAATAATGGAGAATCTTTACGGGGATTTCCAATTCCATTTTGGGCAAAGCATCGAAAACGGCGGAGACACAAGAGGCACAAGGGCGGTGGAAGAAGTGGAAGAGCTAAAGGGGGAAGCGAAAGGATAAAGAGGAGGAGAAGGGATAAAGGGGGGGGGGGGGGNAAGTGATAAAGAGGAGGAAAAGGGATAAAGAGGAGGAGAAGGGATAAAGGGGAGGAAAAGTGATAAAGAGGAGGAAAAGGGATAAAGAGGAGGAGAAGGGATAAAGGGGAGGAAAAGTGATAAAGAGGAGGAAAAGGGATAAAGAGGAGGAGAAGGGATAAAGGGGAGGAAAAGTGATAAAGAGGAGGAAAAGGGATAAAGAGGAGGAGAAGGGATAAAGGGGAGCAGAAGAGAGGAAGATATTATGGAAATTGAAACATTAAAACATTGTTTCACTTGCCATTGCCCGCACATTCAGCTCCAACATTCGGAGGAAAAGTTCGGCACGGACAAAGGCACCCAATTCGAAGAGTTCCCAAAGGTCCAAATGGTCGGAGGGCGGAAGAATGGAGAGGCCGGAATGGAGGAAGCGGAGGAGGAGGCGGACGGAGGCGGAGGAGAAGCGGAGGAGGGACAGGCGGAAGACAAATTTGGGGGATGAGGAGGTGAGTTGGGAGGAGAGCTGATCCTGAATTGGTGAAAATCGGCAGAAAATCGGGGAAATTCGAAGCATTCATTGGTAAATTACCCGGAAGTACTCGGAGCTGGCCCACAGAGTGCAGAGGGGTGCCCTCAGTGTTGTGCCGTCCCCCGTCTCCACCAGCACCATTTTGCCGCCGATCCCTCCTCCCCCTCCTTGTCCCCCTCCTTCCTCTTCGTGCCGATACATTCCCAACAAATCTTCCGCCAATTTGCTCGCCGCCCTTTCGTATTCTTCGGATGCGCAAATCTGCTGAGCCTGCTCTTGGGTCGGGGTCAGCATGTCCACAGAGCAGAGCGAGTTCAGGGAGCACACGGAGGACTGGCGGCGCCGGGCGATGGCACGGCCCCGGATGGATCCGACCTGAAAAATTGGAAAACCCTTGAAAAATCTAAAAACATTAGCGACACTTTCTCAAAGGATCTGAAGGTGCAAAAAAATTCAAAGCCATTTCTGTCCTTACATTTCCATTTTTTAGCTCTTGGAATTTGAATCAAAAATGGGTTACTCTCCGAAAACTCTAAATCCTCAAGAAATCCCAAAATATAAACCAACCAAATCCATTGTAGTCGGCGATTCGCTCCGCTCGGATGGCAAACTTCGGGCCATGATGGAAGATGTTGCCGATGACGAATGTGGTGCCATTTGCTGCCGTTCGTCCTCATCAATTGTGCCGTCCATCCCAATGAAAATCGGGAATATTTTCTTGTCCTTTTGCTCTCCATCGCCAATCCTGGAAGTACTGTTCTTTCTGGCCAATTCAATTGGCGGAGCAGTGTGGAAAGGGATGAATTTGGGGTTGAGTCGCGGTGTCGGTGCCTCTTCGGTCGCTACCGTATTCCCTCCCTCCTCCTCTGTCACCACCGTATTCCTTCTGATAGGTTTAGTCGCAACCGTATTCCTTCCATGCCTTTCTTCCGCGACCGTATCTCTTTTGGCATCTTCCGTCGTTACCATTGTATTCCTTGCAAAAGCCAAATCCCTGAAGGAAGTCATTGGGGATTGTTGTTGGATGGAGATGGAAGTGCCGGATGGCGATTGTGTCCTCCGGCGGTATATGTCTACCAAGGGACGCGGACTGTCCATCCGGGCATCCGCCATGCCAATCCGGTCCAGATCCGGCGATGGTAATGAGGCGGACGGATGATTGTCGATCTGAGCCAACTGTTCCCTCCGCACATTGCCCCTTCCGGATCCGGAATTGTTCATCACCATCATCCGGCCTTCTCTTCCTCCAATTCCATTCATCGTCCTCCCACTTTGCTCTTCTCCATTGGCCCCGTGTCTTCCTCCCCTTCCTCTTCCTTCCCTTTCTTCCTCATCTTCATCCTCATCCGGCAAATGTTCGTTCTGCTGGAATTCGTCTTCCTTTGCTATTGCCGGCACTTCCTCTTCCGTATAGATGGATTGGAGGAAGAATTCGAGGGCCGCCGAGTCCACGTCTCCAATGACAATCTCCGGCAATTGATAATGTCCTCTGCTGGCTTCAAAGGGGTTTGATCATTCAAATCGATCAAATTGATCTGAAGATCAATTTGTTCTTGATCTTGATCAATTCTTGTGTAATAATGGCCGATGATATGTGATTCAAATGTATAGTTCACTCGTATTTGTTTGGCGTTGTGTTCCCTTTTGCATTTGTCTGTCACCATTATGATTGTTTTCCCTCCTTTCCTTCACGCTTGCATGTATATAAGCTAGTGATTTTCCCTCATTCTTTGCAGTTGGTTCTCACCCCAGCTCGCCATTGTCTATTGTCTCTTGTATTCAATAAACACTCTTCGGGTTCAGATTCGGACTTCACTTTGGGGGTTGTCCTTACTCTTAAACTATCATTCTTCATTGGACATGGTTGTCCTATATTTTCTCCAATTACTACTCTTGATCGGATTCCGATCATTCCAAGCGATCGGAATTGGATCATTCAGATCTGTTGAATATGTACCTGCTCTCGGGGTCAGCGTGTCCAGTGTGGCCTGCACATAGCGGCTGAAGAAACTGGGTGCCCGTTGGCGCAAAATGCACAGATGCGCAGGGAATTTGCGCCCGTCAGCCGCCAGCAAAAGAAAATCCGCAGTTGCGGCATGTCCTTAAGGGAAAAATGAACATTAGTGGAGTGATGGGATCGGTTAATTTGTCAAGCAGAAAATTTTCTAGAAATGTTGAATGCTCTTATGGATGAATTCATTTACCAGAAAAATAGTGAAACATAATTATACAAGCCTTCCTGCAAAATTTTAGATGATCAAGGCCAGAAGTAAATTGAATTTTCCTATCCAAAATTACAAAAACCCTGTTTGTCCTATTTGATTAAAAATCCTATAAAAATCCCATTTGATTTGCATACCTTAGATTGCATTTTACAATCCATATCCACCCCTACCGATGATCGATGCCATTTGACTGTGAATCTGCTCGGCCAATTCTGTGCGCAATACTTCTCTCTCCAACAAAAATCGTTCAATCCAAGGCGAAGATTGGTGAAGAGCCGAAGAAGGAGGACGAGGGGAGAACATTGTGAGGGGAAGAAACGGGGGAAGATGGGCCAAAAGATGGGCCAAAGGGACCCGAAAAGGAGGAAATGGAGCGAACTGAGACAGAGGAAGAAGGCATAAATTATGGGGTGGAGAAAGGAGCTGAAATGGGTTGAAATGAGCTAGAATGAGTTAAATTGTAATTAAAAAAAGGGGAAAAAAAGAAAATTGGCGTAAATATTTGCGCAAAAATACCCAGGAAAGAGATGAGCCTTTTGGAGGTTCGACAGCAGTGGGGCCATAGGCCGAGTTTGGCCTTATCCAATTTGGGCAAGATGGGCTATCTTTCCGAAAGGCCAAAACAGAAGGAAAGTGAGGAGAGGCGAGGGGCACGGACGGACAGCGGAAGCGGTGGCCAAGGCCAGCAGACAGACACTTTATTGGCCCTAGGCGAATGCCGAGGGATGGGGGGAGGGGATGGATGAAGCGATAAAGCAAGCAAGTAAAGCACATTCATTCATTTGGAAGATGAGAAATGCACACGAATGAGGGGAAGAGGAAGCTGAAGATGAACAGGAGGAGAAGATGAAGGGGAAGGATGGAAGAACAGAAGAGGGGTATGAGGAAGTGAAGAAGAGAAAGAAGAGGATGAAGAGGTTAGAAGTAAAAGGGGATGAAGAGGGAAGAAGAGAAGGAAAGTGATTTAAAAAAGAGGATGGCAGGGAAGAATAAAGGATTAAAAGTTTAAACGAATGAAAAAATACATACGGCTTTTAAGAGTAAAATCCAATCTTTTTTCTGCCGGTTAATGCAATTTATGGACCACGAGTAGTGGTAGGTGTGGGAAATGGAAAGAGGAGGAAGTATCCCTTCCCCTGTCTATGTGCCCCTTCCATCGATTCTTCATCTCTCGCCATTTCTTTTGCTCATTCTCGAAAAGAAAGGAGTCAGCCAATGGGCCAATGCCCATGGGCATTCTAAAGGGGATAGAGAGAAAAGAGAGAGATAAAGCAAGCTCAGCAAAAAAAGCAAAAAGCGGAAAATTGGGAAGGAAAGGGAACGGAAACGGGAAAGAAGAAAAGGCCCATCCCTTGAAATGGACCCAATCTCTCTGTTTCTGGCATCTACTATCTTTGGATGGTTAGACGACACTTGAGGATCCGACACTTGAGGACTCGACATTTGGGGACCCGACATTTGAGTATTCGAACACGACACTATGGGACCCGACATTTGAGGACCAAAACCTTTTAATTTAAATTAAATGAATTTTTATAGTTATTAGGCTCGAGCTCAGTCATGCTCAAACTCAGTCAGGATTTAACATATTTTGAAAGTCGAGATAATTTTTTAGAATTTATTTTTTCGTGAAAATGTCGGATTCGGG